>JAQBSW010002995.1:0-91466 GCA_029291075.1 Eudiplozoon nipponicum
GTTTAGGTCGCTGCTATCTGATCGCGAGGACATTTATTTATGTGAGCCGCCCCGATCTTAGCAGCCATCCTTTGAGTTCCAGACCACATTCAACCATGTTATGAATTGTCGATTGCGCTAGTTGAGCCACTGTTTAATTAGGTCAATTTCACATCGTGCCCGCCAGGCTGCTAAAGCAATTCCGGTAGATGGCTGGTACCACTGGAGGGAGAAATCGGTTATCTTTTGTCCGAATACTGTTAATGGCGATAGCAGTCGTTTGATAACAGAATACCCTTTCTTAACTAACACAGACATTTGGAGCAGAAAAAATCAGCGTTAGTCAGGAGGCAAATAGAATTTAGTGAATGTGTGTGGCTAATTATGACTTAATGACGGACTCCACTTTGTGGGAGATATAGATTTTCGTTTATGTATGTGCGCAAGTATGTGTGTATAAGTTGTCTGTACGCGCATTGATCATTTGATTAAACGAGAGGCAAATTGATTAAAATGACAATTTCGCTCTAGGTTCAATCTATTCTCCTAAATCCAAGCAAGCAATTTGTCGACTATTGGCATATTACGGATAAAGGGTTCATATTTATGACCATGCGCGGTGGTAATTGCACATAATGTGGCTTTTGTTAGTTTATGTATGCACTCGGTTTAGTTTAGGTCGCTGCTATCTGATCGCGAGGACATTTATTTATGTGAGCCGCCCCGATCTTAGCAGCCATCCTTTGAGTTCCAGACCACATTCAACCATGTTATGAATTGTCGATTGCGCTAGTTGAGCCACTGTTTAATTAGGTCAATTTCACATCGTGCCCGCCAGGCTGCTAAAGCAATTCCGGTAGATGGCTGGTACCACTGGAGGGAGAAATCGGTTATCTTTTGTCCGAATACTGTTAATGGCGATAGCAGTCGTTTGATAACAGAATACCCTTTCTTAACTAACACAGACATTTGGAGCAGAAAAAATCAGCGTTAGTCAGGAGGCAAATAGAATTTAGTGAATGTGTGTGGCTAA
Organism: Eudiplozoon nipponicum; assembly: GCA_029291075.1. Lineage (NCBI taxonomy): Eukaryota > Metazoa > Platyhelminthes > Monogenea > Mazocraeidea > Diplozoidae > Eudiplozoon > Eudiplozoon nipponicum. Next base: position 1,013 of record JAQBSW010002995.1, read on the forward strand.
TTATGACTTAATGACGGACTCCACTTTGTGGGAGATATAGATTTTCGTTTATGTGTGTGCGCAAGTATGTGTGTATAAGTTGTCTGTACGCGCATTGATCATTTGATTAAACGAGAGGCAAATTGATTAAAATGACAATTTCGCTCTAGGTTCAATCTATTCTCCTAAATTTAAGCAAGCAGTTTGGCGACTATTGGCATATTACGAATAAAGGGTTCATATTTATGACCATGCGCGGTGGTAATTGCACATAATGTGGCTTTTATATATATATATATATATATATATATATATATATATATATATATATATATATATATATAAACGGTGAACTTTGTTTCCTGTGCAATGACACTAGATGCTCCTATACAAAAAACAGCTAACTAGGCATTTCAATGTACCATCTCCATTATTAGATTACAATATTTTTTCATCCATTTAAATTATTCCTGGCATTTTAGTTTCCCGTGGGGTGTGATTAAGAGACAATTATCTAGAATAATAATATCAGTTTAAAGAATTGATGGCTTCTCCTGCTTCGAATTTGGCTTCCACCGGATGTGTAGGCGACCTTCTTAAACAATTGTACTGCAAACGCAGACCGGTTTTCTTAACTATGTTGGACGTTGTTGCAAAATCAAAGGCGACTTAATAGAACTGACCAACTCTTAAATCTCGCTTCTGATGATCAACTAGAAATCGCCTAAATCATACTGAGGTAGCAGTGCATTGTTTAATTCTTAGGCATCTGCATATCATTGGAAGTAATAATTTTCGGGACGTTTAGAATTTGGACTATGCCAAACCAACACTAATTGAACACTTAACATAAAATTTTCGAGATGGGGCTACACACCAATCCTATTGTATTTAACTAATCGCGTAACATAGAAAGACTACCGCCGGTCACACGTATTGACTCGTTTTGACCTTCTGTGGTGATGATCAGAGCACGACGGTAAACTGACTAGCGAGGATCAATCCGCAATGTATAAATATACGGAAAGATAAATTAGACACGCGGCTCTCAAATCTAGTAGTCTCACATACATTGTACTTGACCGGAAGTGTCGGTTGCAAAATTTATATGCAGTCACTAACATGAACTTTTTGCACCTTTCGACACATGTAGACAAGCTATGCAACTAAATGGCCAATGATTGTTTACTTATGGAGATTAGCAAATAATTATAGTTAACATTCCATCTTATTTTGGTAAAAGAACCACATCGTCAATTTTCGTGGCCAACGAGTCAGTAATCACCAACTATAAATATATTTCCGTTTTGTGCCAATGAATTAGAAATTTTTGCACGCTGAGGTATTTCTGTGCTTTCCATATATAATCCACACGTCAGTATATTCTTCAATTTCAATAAGTATTAGTTTTATAGGTAAACTAGGATGTGCGTTCACACAGATTCAATTGATAATTACTTAGTTATGAGAAATCGGTCAACTCAAATGACATTACTCGAATTTACTTTATTTTGTTATTTAGTGAGAATAATCATGTTTGTCTACAATTAACTGACAAATTTAGTGTGATAAATATCGACGGAATACTGTAGTAATGGAGTTGAAGAATTAGACCGGACATCTACGTGTTCTACCTCAATACATCGATTTCTAAGTAGAATTCTGAGGTATGAGTTCTGTTTTTATGAGAACGTTTAAGTGGTATGAAATTTATTTGCTTTTTCGTTTTTCTAGAATATTCGTAGTATTAGTTAATATTTATAATTTTCTTACTGTTATTCTCCTAGGGAAATCAGATTTTAAACCTGAATTAGTTCAGAATAAAATTATTTTGTAAGCCGTTATTAATGAAGGCGAAATGTTTAGCCTGCTTTATAAACCCTTTCTTTCTTCAATTGTTCTATTTTACTATTCCGATGGATTAAAAAAATTACACTAAATTAGGCTTTGCAATTGTTTTCTATTTTGTTAGACGAGTTGTTTTAATGATGCCTAACGATTTATGATATTTATTATTTGCAATAATACTGCTATTTTTTAACTTTTAGGAATCATGACGAATTTCGGTGATAGGAATTTTAACATTGTAAATATTCGCATTTATTATTTTATACTATTTTTTTATCATTAAAACTGTAAATTATTTCATCTTTCGGAAAAAAATAAAAGTGCTTCCTACTTATTTGGTTTTCATTTCAAACGTGCTGCTCTTCATCTGTTTGGCTAGGACAGGATTAGCTGTCTACAATAGATCAATAATTTCTGCGTAAATCAATCAATGTTCTTTTTTCTCTTACCTCGGGAATTATTTTGTTTTTCAAGTTTCTTGTGTGTAGTGAATAAAATGCGGGTATAGTGCATAATTATGTTCGACAAAAAGATTGCCTGTATACTTCTTCTGCTTTTCTAATCATATGCCGAAATTGCTTCCGTAGCAGGACAGACAAAATGTATGGGCGCAGCCAGCATTTCTCAACTAGAATCAACGGGAATGGCATATCGAATAGCGGCTGGATATAACCGATTTTCTGGTAAATTCTGATGGTGATTAATGCCCCTTATAGACCACACAAAGCTACCTAGACAATTCAATTCACTTAAATCTCCTTTCATGGTTCACATATTTTTGGTGTTGAAAAAAGGTTTTTATTGCAGAACTGGATTAATTGAAATTACCTGATCTGCGCTTTGACTAACGCAGCTTTCATTGTTCCAGTAGTTTTAGTTTTGCAATATATTTCGGCCTAACTTACCGTAGGCCTTCATGAGTTGCATTTTGTTTCACAAGTTTAACAAAAAAAAACAAATGAATGTTAAACTTGTGAAACAAAATGCAACTGATGAAGGCCTACGGTAAGTTAGGCCGAAATATATTGCAAAAAGAAAACTATTATTTTTGGTTATTATAATCAAGGTTGCGGTCTTGATACAAACACCTGACCCATTAATTACTTACATATGTCAGTATAAACTAAGAATTGTATAGTGTAGAAAAGCAATTCATCCAGTAGACCGGTTTTGTCGTTATTGGGAACTCATCATGTAGTGGCCAGAATTTGCCGCGGACAGGACTCGAACCTAGGCACGTCTGCTTCGGAATGTGGTGCTCTAACCACTGAGCCATCCTGCCGCACACTATACAAAATTATCAGTCATATACTAACTAATGTAACTCGTTTAGTTTTTTTCTCGGATGGCTCAGTAGTTAGAGCACCAGATTTCGAAGCAGACGTGCCCAGGTTCGAGTCCTGTCCGCGGCAAATTCTGGCCAGTACATGATGAGTTCCCAATAAGGACAAAACCGGTCTACTGGATGAATTGCTTTTCTACACTATACAATTCTTAGTTTATACTGACATATGTAAGTAATTAATGGGTCAGGTGTTTAGGTCAAGACCGCAACCTTGATTAAAATAATTGTTATCACCACCCGCGCAACCAATGTTAGTTTAATTATATTATTTTTGGTGTTTCTTAATGCCGCTGAAACACAGTGGTTGAGAGGTTATACCCACTATGCCCTCTCAACTACTGTGCTTCAGCGGCATTAGAAATCACCAAAGGTATGTGTGCCATGAAAGGAGATTTAAGTGAATTGAATTGTTTGCTTAAGTCAGTTGCATCTAGGTTAACATGTCTGAAAATCTCAGCCAAATTCAATCCTTCCGATTTGACGAAATGCTTCAGGCATGCGACTTTATTGACGGCAGGCACTAGAATGCTGTTGTGCTCAATTTTAGGATTATGGTAAAACACGATTAAAATAAATGTACCGGATGTACACGTCGTGGGAAAAATTGATGGCTGTATGGTGGTAGTGCTCCTCGTACGTTATCAGAATGGCTTAGCTGGACAAGTCTTTTCTCGTCGCTTTAAATCATAGACTTCGTAATTTTTTTATCTGGATATAAACTGACGTGACATGCTAGATGTAACAAAGTGATTAGATTAAATGATTAAAATTTGCCGTTTTATTCATTTGTATACCATATGTAAATAGTAAAGCTTTCTTGTCGAAAAGGAAAAAAACTGTCAATTGAAACTGGTATACAATTCGAAATAAGTAGAGGTTAAATAATTTATGTTCATTATTTTCAGTTCAGGTTCAATGTCTGCACATGCTTTTCCGCTTATGCAAATCGAGTCGCAGCGCTTTATAAACTGCTAATTCGTTTACACTATTCATTTGGTAATTATATTAATGGCAATTTCTGGTGAACATACGTGTGAGGTTTCTATGATGTGTTGCGAAATTTTGGACATGTATTCACCATTTAAATTGTCACACAGACGTTTAAATAGCAATATTTTTTCTTGCTAGTTTTTAACCATATGGTAGATTGGCCTATGCAAGTCGATTGACAACTTGTACATGCACATTAATTGTTGACAAAGTCAAACACGTTAACCTATATTACATGCGTAGTTTTGCTGCCGTGAATGTGTGATTAAGCTACGCTTTTTTATGCGAGAAATTGTGTCTCCCTCCTTCTACATATTCAAATAAAACATCGTTTATTTCGCGGATGGGGATAGCGATTATTTAAATAATTTGCCAACCAACCAGTTTTTGTTCAGTCAGTCGCAAAAAATAGTACAATGACGGTCAGTTGCGCCTGTTGACACGTTTTGACTATTGGCCATCACTCAGCACGTTGGCCAGCTGCGTAGTGACTTCGAAATCGCAATGCATATATTAAGTTTGGGAAATCAGAGAGGTGGCGGTCGCTCTTAGTAGCTTGGCTAGTTGATTCTTGTAGGTTTGTCTGCCGTCGTGTTTTGCTAATGAAATTTTAAGTTCGAAACGCGTCAGTAAGTGCGACTGGTCATATAGAAGAGGATTCGTGTTCAGTTCAAGGTCACAACTTTGATTGAAATAATGTCCGATTAACTCGTCTACTTTTCTAGGTCCATAATATGTTTATTTTGAATAATACATTATGCCATTTTTGATTAATTATATGCATCATCTTTTGAATATGAATTAAACAGTTTGCCAATTCTTTAAATACACCAGTGCACTATTGCTAATTGATACTGAAATGGCACAAGACTGCTATAAGGTAACTACTGTGCACATTAAGTTATTTTATGATAAATTTTTAGTTTTAATTTAACTTAAACCGTTTTCTTTACTTTTGCATCCAATGACGATAGGTAATCGACTTCCCAATATTCTGAACTGAAGATGATGTCCACATGAGCTTTGTTAAAACGTTGAAGCTATACTTATAACTTTGACCTTTTAACAATAAGGAAAATGCCTTCACCAGGTCTCCTCATATTAGGATTGTTCTATGAATTTGCTAAAAGCTCTTATTCCAAAATACAATAATAATATCATTGAAGAATAAAAACTGGAAACTAAACACTGTAAAAGATATATTTATTTGCTCAGTGCTGTCCTTCTTGTTGTGGATTTGACCGCATTTTTCTTGTGCGGGACAATTGATAGCACTATCAAGAAAAATGCGGTCAAATCCACAACTAAACACTGTGCCGGCTGAAGGAAGAATGCCTTATGAATGAGTAAATCTTGTCTAGATTTAGTGTCCTACCTCGATAATACACATAAACGAGACCACATAGGTCTTTGCACAATACACCATCATCAGTACGTCTTTTTTGGGTTTAAGTGTGTTGATTCATAAACAAGGTAATACCTCGCGGTTAACAATGCAAGCCGAAGGCAATGCAGAGCGGAAGAAAAATATATGTAATAAGTTCTGTGGGGCATGATTCGATATCATATCGTCCAGGGTTTCCAATCAAAAACTGTGTTTAGCACGTGGTATCCTTTCCGCTAATTGAGCTGGCCATACACTGCCCAATGTGATTGTGGTTGGTTTCAGCTGTTTACCGTTTGTTTTAAGCTGATCTGGCGTTGACTTCGAGAGAAATCATCTTATGGGCATTTTGACTGAATGCATACGTAAAGCGTAATTGAGCCAGGGCAATTAGTGGAGTCTCATTCGTTTGCCGAAGGGTTTCAAAATCAAGGCTACGAATGTCAGCATTTCTTATCCGCTTTTTATAAAATATTTTGGCTGTGATTCTTTGACAACGTAGGTCGAATGTCTGTAAGACTCAAAGATTTACAACTCTGAGTGTCCAAGCTTCACTAGGATACAACAAAAATGCACGAGCATATGCACTTTCAACACATCTTTTAAGGTAAAACAAGACAAGTTTTTCTCCGTAATGGACGGAAATTAAAAAAAAACTTTTATTTGTGATTTTCATTTTCATAGCCTAACTAACACTGAATAAGGGAATGACGTAGCTGCTAAGTTATTTCAAATTGTCAACTATTTTCAAATCTTCCTTTTGGTGATGCTAAATTTCACACCAAAAGACGAAACGACGATTTAATTTCCCTGGCAACACCTCGGTGGTATGCGTGGTCTACAGATCTATGGTTTAGGAGAACTTCGACGCCTGCATCCCGAAAGTATGGAAAAGTATAGTTAATAACGAAATTTTTAACAAAAATGTGGAAAGTGTGCATCCCTGTCGGATGCCAATAGTGATGGCAAATTTATGCGACAATTCGTTCTAGACTGACGTGTCCAGAAGCTTTTGTACTCGGACTGTTTGCATTTTCAGAATTTTGCGATGATGACATTTTTTACTAAATTTTTATTAGAATATTGTGTTCCACTAAATCAAATGCATCATCCTTGAAGTCTAAAAACACCGGCCTTGTTGGATGGCCATGTATCCGTTTCTGTTCAAGTAAATGCCTTACAGTTAAAATATTATCTATGCAACCCCGTCGATCATGGTATCGGGTCTGCTCTTTACTATGTAATTCACGCTGAGCTTATATCGCGATGGTTATCGCACGAGTTACAATCGAGTATTTTACAGATAGGAATGCCGATGGAATTATTCCATATAGCACGCAAGAGATTATTCAACGTCCTACGCATTATGTCTCTACCATCCTTACATAAGGTTGTTAGCAGATCGTCGGAGCTTGTTCCTAATTAGCATCTGGCATTGCTGAAACGGACAACGTAGGGGTAGGTACTTCTGCAAAATTCTGAGAAATTTCAGCTGAAATTGGCGAACCACCGATTAAGTCGACAAACTGTACCAATCATTTATTATTTCACTGATTTTTAATTTTATCGTGCCTGTTGTGAGAATAGGTCTAAACAAGCTTCGAATGTTATATTCTGCAACATCCCTTATATTTTGTCATTTCTAGTCGACAATTTCAAGTCGAATTTCAGACTGACATTATCGTCTAATAGATTTAAAAGTAGTGTTATAGGCCGTGCTAGGAGGAATTTGGTGAATTTACCTGATCTGCTTTCATTGTTCCAGTAATTATCTTTTGGCAAAATATTTCGGCCTATCTTACCGTAGGCCTTAATCAGTTGCATTTTACGAAACAAATGAAACTGATGAAGGCCCACGATAAGATAGGCCGAAATATTTTGCCAAAAGAAAATTACTGGAACAATGAAAGCTGCGTTAGTCAAAACGCAGATCAGGTAATTTCAATTAATCCAGGTTGGCAACAAAGAAATTCCTTAAATTTGGTGAATTGTTGATGAACCTCTACTTACGTATCGCAGACACCATGACTATTCACACGGAAATCCACAATGCAAATACTTGCATTTTACAACGAGTTTTATCTGCGTCCACTGTACGTTGTGATCTTCTTGATCATAGCCAATTAATTTCGGTTTTAGCAAATCGTCGTAATTTTGTTGGAAACCGGGCCTCTTGAATTTTGATCTTGTTATGACGGAAATGTAAGTGTAAATCAACACAGGTGAAGTGCGCTGTCCGGATCAACATGCGTGTTTAAAAATTAACAACAGATTTGGCTGCAATCTCGCAATTTTAACTCACTGCTGCTGTCTTATCAAGTCTACATCTGCAGTTTTGACAACTATTCAATTTTTATGTATAATTGTAGTGACCTTTTCGTAAAAAGGTAATTAGGTTCAGTTGTACTCCGTTATAACTCGACTTGACAATCTGACATTTTTGGCAAACTGGAACAATTATAATTTCGAGTTATTGATTCACTGGCAATGCTTTAATCTACCGCTTGAACTATAATTTCAAATTTTTAAAATTAGAACATTTGTGAAATAATAAATTGCTCAATAACGTCATAGCCTTGTTTTCAATAATTATATCTTGAATCCTGTTGACAAACTCAAACGAGTCGAGAATGAAATAATTGTCAAGATTACCATTCGAGGTCGAAACGCGTCAGTACATGTGGCAAGCGGTTGTTTTGCTATTTTATGCGACTGGCTAGATGCAATATTATTGTTGCTTCTTTAAAGCTCGTAAAATTTATTTAAACAGTAGCTATAACCACAGTGGAAAAAATGCCAATTTAGTTTATCGTGAATTGGAATAGAGCCAACCCAAACTTCCGTCTTGTCCTGTGTTATATATTAAAGCATTAGTTCCGTTGAATCTACCATGTTTTCTCTATTTTTTGGCAAGTTAAATGAATTGATTATCATACAAATGATTATGTAATAAAAAACAATTCTTTGCATGCGGGATTATATGTTTGTGTAAAAAATTTCAGGATTGTAGCTTTCTAGTTATTCGGCAAAATTGATTAAAATCAGATTTCAATTTTGTAAATCTATATTCATACCTAAAATGTTGCCTTTTGTTTCTGTTGAAAAGGTTAACTTCTTAGTTTCCAGGTTGCCTGTAACATATTTTATTCATTCAACATTCTTTTGAACTTGTAGATGTTTCGGCATCCGAAGTTTACAGAAGTGGACTGTGTTTGCTTCAAAATTTGTCTTGGTGACAACTTCTTAAAAGATTTCAGGTGATCTAGGATACAAAAAGAAATATTTAAATCATAGAATATGACTATCGTACAACGTTTCTTTGAATGATAGTCTGTATTTGTAGCAAATATAAATATTTAATGCCCATGAAGTGTAGTGGTGCAGCCGGAAAAAGCTGACTGCCTGAATAAATCATCGTTATAATAGTGCAGAAATATAGCTGACTGGTTGCCTGCTTAGTTCGCCATTAAGCACGAAATGAATGTGCACATGAGATTATACGTTCCGTTTATGATGCTTGTATATTGTCCCTCTGGCCATATTCGAACTAACTTGTTACTGGGTGCGCAACACCTAATACACAATTGTATATATATTAGTTTTACGACACAAAAAGTAGCTATTTGAACACATGGCAGAATAATCTATCTATTGGACCGTGGTTCCATCGTTATTGAGACATTCGTCATATTTTATGAGGCAATTCAATAAGTCTAAAACCATGGTATTTCGGTAGTGTAGCAATAAAGAGATCTAATATTACTCCCACTGTCAAGAGTTCAATCCACACTGGTAAGGTTAACTAATAGTGACGCATTTCCAGATCAGAACCATGTTTTAGTAGACGAATTGCCTATTGAACTAGGGTATGTTGAAGTATAAATAACTGAAAAGGGCTATAACTAAATAATATTATTAAATATAAATTGATTGATTGTTTTCGAGTGCCAATTTGTACTATATAGACGCATATGTTCCGCAGTCTGATCACGCTTTGTTACGTAAAGCATTATAATGTATTTTCATTTAATCCTTTCACAAATAACTCTCACACCAAAGTCGTTGTACTAAACCGCTTTATTTGGCAGTAGAAATAAATAAAATTCAATCCGGAGGAATTCCAGCGCAGTATAATGTCTTTAAAATAATATTTCATATAAACATTCGCTTTTCATTTGAGATAAATGTTTATCTAATCTGCTATGAATTATTTGTACTTTTAACTAGTATATAAGCCTAAATATTGTTTAATTAAAAGCCTACTGTTTCGTACGATATAAAGTAAAATAAATTAAAAAGCATTACCGATACACGTGACAAAATATAGTTATTTTAGCGAATTTGCATTATTGAATGTCTACAAAATACGTTATCACACCCGTTTAAAAAATATGTAAATACCATTACTGACTTAACTTTAATCTTCTAAATATAGCGTATTTATGTATTATTTTTTATGAATATATTACTGTTAGCTATTGTAGAATGACATTGCGCAAGATTAAGTTCTTAGAAATTTATAAAGTAATATCGAATATTTATTATTTATAAAAGAGCGATATTAAGTTATATGCACCAATATAGGCATAGCGATGTGAACAAGTGAAACGCTTATATATAAATAAAAAGTAAAAATTATGGATCAAAAATAACATTATTGCAGTTTGTTTACTTTTTGTTTACAAATAAATAAACGTGGAAAAAATTATTCGACAAATTCTCATATAAATGAATAAATATATATATTTCGACGGTGTGTTACGCAATTGTAGACGTGTTTTCACCATTTGATTTAAAACGCGTTTAAGTTACAATGTTCTCTCATTCGAATAATTAACCGTCTGGTCGATCGGCCTACGTAAGGTGATCGACCAGACGATTAATTACTCGAATGGGAGAACATTGTAACTTAAACGCCTGTTTTAAATCAAATGGTGAATATATATATATATATATATATATATATATATATATATATATATATATACACAGATTTATGTATGATCAATGAATCGATAAACTTTGATTGACGCAAAAGCCAATATCGTCATACCTGGTACCTTGCTTTCACTTTTACGTGTATTGCATGCGACTTAATGTAGCCTGCACTCTAAATTGAGATTGGTATTTATCTACATGGTTAATCCAATCCACTTCCATTATTAACAGATTTTCCCCATTTATGTTTTTCATTTCTATGAAGCAGTCTTTCATATAAATTTAATACTACTTATGGATATACGTTTTTTTTGTTAGCCTTTTGTTTAAGTGGAACCTATTTGCAATATATTAATACTTGAAGTTCTATCTCACTAACCTCGATCTGTCTTTATACAACAGATTCTATGCCACCTGGGTAAATTATATTGATTTTAATTACAATGGCAGGTCAGGGTGTCCAGTTATCGCTTTATTTCGAAGAGATGACAAATATGTTCCACTTAAACGAAAAGATTAGCTAAAAAGCAGTTGGCATATGCCTCGTGGTTAGTAAGGAAAGGTGTGTTTTAATGAAGTGACCGATGAAAGTAACAAGTGTGCGGCAACGAGTTTGCCCATAAACACCGCCCTGTGGTGCCAGCCATCCATTGGATGTGCCGCTGGAGCTTGGCGTGCAGGAAATTTATTTGCACTCTCATACAGTGACAAAACAAACGAATGTTAAAAATAAGCTACTTTGATAAATTTTACCAAAGCCGTAAAGAAGAGCGACATTTAAAATATTAACAGAAATGCCTTACTTTTGTAGCCACTGTGTGCACAATTCTTTTTACGGTTATGCTCATTTGGAGTACGATTTTCTTTGTAGTTGTGCTTATTCTTTGTGGTTTTACGCTGTCAGTATTGTGCATGAAGAAGCCTCAATGAGGGTAATTGATAGGTGCCGAAGTATCGACAAAAAAGCTAAGATGGGCTCCAAATCGGCAATGCTAATATTCTAATATCAAAAAAATTCAACTTAATTCGACGGAAATGAGTTATAAATAATTTTGTTTCAAAAAATGTGTGACAGTTTTAGTGTAGAAAAATATTTTGACAGTTAGACACATTCTCTTTATAAAATAAATGCGAATTGTATGCTTGTGAACACAATGCCGTTCATAGAGTCGAATATTAACTTTAAGTCAATATTTATGTACACTTGACTGTGAAGAACTAACATATGTGTATCTTTGTATTAAACAAGGCAGATCCAGTAACACATTAGCGCATATAAGATCACGAGGAAATACCAATTTAAGAACGAACGAGAGTTGTAATCCTATTTACTAAATGGTTTCCTCACTGGTAGGAGCTGGCATTAAACCAAAAATTCAGTGCCTTATTTGGCGGTGTAAATAATATAAATTAACGGTGCGTTCTCATAGACGCGTGTGAAACAAAGCTGCGTTAGAGTCCAACTCACATAAAGTAATTTGCAGTGAGATGGAAAGTCGTACAAATTCTGTGCATAAAATAGGTATAGGCCCTGCAAATAGTCTAAATATATAAATTTAGAGAAAGACTAAATTTCAACGAAGAGGAAAATGATAATCGTTCGGAGCATTTACAGCTTCAACAGAGGATTAATATCAACAAACCTACACAGAAATATAATTTTTTAAAATTATTTTTATCCAAGCACTAATTTTAGAGTACGACAGCAAGATTTTATTCCTTAATAAATTGTTGTTAGATCCTGACAGATTTTAGCACAAAATCATTATATTCTACTTTGCTAGTCGTACTAGTAACGGTAGCCGGAACCTTGCCAATAATTTTTGGATAAAGCCAATCGATGTCTTGTGAAGCCTCGAAATCGGTTTAACAGCCGCGTGAACACTTATGGTTGGATGAGCGGTGACAAAACGAGACGAGGCATATCCGCCTCGTAGGGCACGCTTCGGTTGCTCAAATCTAGACACTCAAGACAGGTTGTGTCCTTTATCCTTGTGTGACAGATCATCTAGGAGGTTGAAAACTGAATCTAAATAATTCATCTTCACGAAAAATGAGCGAATTAGTTTTTGTTTACATTCGAATGTGCTTTCATATAATAAAGGATGATATTTTGCCGTCTACGAAAATGATGATGACTTTGGCCCCGATCAGCATAAATTATCAAATCATTTTGGTTATCAGACAATCACATATTTTTAAATATTCCTTACCTGGAATAGCCGAGCTTCGCGTTTCTTTGCAGCTTGGACGTAAAATTGTAATCAATTTGTATATTAGTGCAGTATTCGTATGCCATACTGATATAATGCTGTGTATGAGACAATAATTTATACATTCGTGGTAGCGAAAAGCGAAAATGCACAAATCATTGGCATGGAGTACCTAGTAACCAGTTATGTCACATATGAATAAGAATACTTTTTTGGTAATACAATTAACCAATCAAAGATTGCGTGGGTGGTGGTAACAATTACTTAAATCAAGTTTGTAATCTTGGTGTAATAGCCAATACGTTTTATAGTGTATACTAAGCATTGTATAATGTAGAAAAGGCAACTCATTCAGTAGACCGGGTTTTGTCCTTATTGGAAACGCATTACTTACTCTCCAGAATTTTCTGCGGACACAAAGTGATGAGTTCCATAAAAAAACGATATCGGTCTACTGGATGAATTGCCTTTTATAAATTACATAATGTTTAGATTATACTGACGAAAGTATGCATATAATGGGACTGGTTGTTACATAAAGATAGCAAACTTGATTTAAATTAATTTTGTTTGTCAAACTGTTTATAAAAATTTAACTGAAACGTAAGTTATGCAAAGGCATAAAGTATATTTTTACGCTTCCTAAACCTGTTCCAAATTAGATTAATTGTTATAAAATACGACTACAAATGTTGCCAATTGTATCGACTTACATTTTACCCACAGTTATCGACCACTATATTTTATACTGGTACGTTTAGGAATTAGACGATTAATTTAAATTCCCTAATTTGATGCGGTGTATGAAACAAGGCTATTCTCATATATGATTCTAGCCATCCGCAAATAATTCTGCGGTAGTCTGGATAGCAGAATGTATAATTGGCCTTTTCAAATAGTAACAAAATTAACTCAATCTGGATTTCATAACAAGATTTCATTGTGAATGCATATAAAAGGAAGGCCGAACAGAACTTGTCGGTGGGTAAATGTTGCATCTAATTATATATCCTGACGCTCAACCGGCAATGACCTTAATCAAACCCGTAAAAACGCTGGTGGCTATAGTCAATAATATTAAAGTTGTCTGTGTGATAAATGATGGCTGAAAATATATTGGTTTTGAACATTTAGAATTTGGTGCTCAAAAATATGGACAAGAAACTCCACTGTTTTGCGTAAATCGCCGAAGTCAGCTGCAGCAGGACTAATACGCTTAATAATCTAGGTAGAAGCCGATCTGTTCGGTTTTACTAGGGATTCCAGGAAGACCAATTGAACGATAACTGACAATAAATATCCGTTAATAGCAGTCATAGTTCTAAAGGAAAATTGGCTATAATAACCTTTTTAGACATCTATATTAAGACCGTTCCGAAAACGTTATCTCAGCGCTAATGGATTTCTGGAATTTGTTTACTTTAACCGTTAACAGGACGGCTTTTACTGCGTTTTCGAGATCAGCAAGCTGGTCATAAACAGTGACCGACGCACTGCGGTCTGCTTGAACAGACTAATTAATATTACAACGTCGACAAATATGAATAACTTGAGGGAAGTAAAAAATACATGATAAACGCAGGAGGAAATGACTAAAGTTTCAAAAGGACCGTTAATTAGAACAAGCTTGATAATCCTAATAAACTTAGACATTATTTTTATCAGTTTTATTTCTTGAAGTCTAAATGGAACGTCAGCCGCAAAAAACTTTTATATTCATAATTGTGAAACTTGCATATTTTCCCCATCTACATTGATTACATCAAAATGAAGTCAAACGATAAATGTATGAATGAGGTATAGCTGAAATAGTAACTGGTTAATTAATACGTAATTGAATTTTTTACCCGATTTCGGCATGAATAGCACGCGCGGTCCAATTGAATTAAGTGCTTCATGCTAACTAGTTAATTAGCGGTATGAATCGACACAAAGCTCAAAAGTGCCCATATCTTTTGTCAGGTAATTTGAGACAAAATTTAACGGCCTGAAATACAATAATGCCAGGTAAACGCGAATCAACGAAGAATGAGAGTAAGAAAGAAAGCTTAGCATTTGAAAAGTAAAATTCTATTCAAATTGCGATATGATCCCCGTCAGTCGGCATTCTATTTTGCACTAGCGATGACCACAACCCTTAAAAACACATTAGGACTTCCAACATACTGTGTTCGCACTAAACGATACGACAGGATATTAGAATAAAATGTGTGTTTATTTTAAATACAACCATTTACTCTTCCTAATATTATTCAGGTGTGGAAAACTTTAAAAAAATACAAATTTTATTGCTTATATTAATTATAGGAATATAACGAAAGATGCACAAAAGTACGTTGATAACTGCAAAGAAATTGTGCAGCAGATATTCTAGACAAGACCAGTAGACGGACAACCACGAAGTGCGAGAGAAAATATGAGCTTACAGAGAAATTATCCCACGTGCATTTATTTTGACAAAAGAAGACCAAAACAGTGGTTTTAGTGTGCAATAAAACAATTAAAATTTTATGATTATTGTTTATTAAAAATTGGAAAACTGGATCTAAAATTAAAAAAAACACCTGTTTAAACCCAGCAATTATAAGTCGATTTAATCAATTCTTATCGATCAAATCTGAACATATTTATGCATTTAAACATTAATTGATTGCGCGGGTAGTGGTAAAAATTCTTTAAATGAAGTTTGCGAGCTTGAAGTAAACTGGCGGTAGTGTTGCTATGTAATTATAATCAAGGTTGCGATCTTGATATAAGCACCTGAACAATTAATTACTTACATATGTCAGTATAAACTAAGAATTGTATAGTGTGGAAAAGGCAATTCATCTATATAATTAAACGAACGTTAGTTGCGCGGGCGGTGATTACAATTATTTCAATCAAGGTTGCGGTCTTGATATAAGCACCTCACACATTAACTATTTTACATATATGGTTTGATCCTCGCAAGTCAATTTGCCGTCGTACTCTGTTTATGATCATGGAAGATCGATACGCATTAGTGCGTTGCGATTGGTGGTAGTTTTGCTATGTTGTTCGATGACTGGTTAAATACACTGGGATTGGTGTTTACTTCAAGCTCACAAACTTTATTTAATAAATATTTATGCATGCCAGTATTCGATTAGATAAGTGCTCTATAATTATCTTCTATATATATATATATATATATATATATATATATATATATATATATATATATATATATAGCTCGATTATATAATTGTGTTGCTTAATTATGGTTTGGACAGACATCTTGTTCTTAGTTTAAACTGCTTCATTTATACTTGTTAGGTTCACCCCCACCAACAACAATACTGATCAATTATTTAAACCAACTTTGCGGAGTAGAAATGTACACTAATGCAATTTCCAACCAATCGAACTAAAGCAAATCTGTTGTTCAATACGCGCGCTGTCGCATTTCGACCAACCATTGTCATCCTCACCGCACAAGGGAAATCCGACTATAAAGGTTTTACCGTCATTTACATATAATTTTTTCGAAAGCAAAGATGCGGCTCCATTCCTAAAAGTCCTATATATGTTGTACTTGATTAAAAAGTCTTTGACAAAATTCTTCCGCAGTCATGAGCATAACATTGCTATATCTATTACCACTTGTATATAAGTTATGCAATAATGAACTGATGAATTACGCGGATGGGGATAACATATATTATATCAAGTTTTTTAGCTATGTTGAGCCGAATATCTGATTGATGTACATTATCGATAAAATAAACAGTCATTGATTGCGCGGCTGGTGGTAACAGTGATTTAAATCAAGTTTGCGTGCTTTAGGCAAACACCAAACCAATTGCAGTTAACCCGACTCCGAACAATATAGCAAAACTACCGTCAGTCACACGTACTGACGTGTTTATAACTTCCACGATCATCTACTTTATTCAATGTTGCGAACTTGATATAAACACCGGACCCATTAAGTACATTCATTTGTCAGTATAAACTAAGAATTGTATAGTGTAGAAAAGGCAATTCTAGATGGTTGCCATATAAGCTCCACATCTAGTAATCTCGCATAGATTGGGCTTGATTGGAAATTTCGGCTACATAATTCTTATGGAGTCACGACAATAAATTTTTGCAGTTATCTCCGCACACACACACACACACACACATATATATATATATATATATATATATATATATATATATATTGGTAATACAATAAAAACAATCAAGATTGCGCGGGTGGTGGTAAAAATTCTTTAAATCAAGTTTGCGATCTTGAAGTAAACGAGCAAATAATTTCTATGTTTAGGTAGCCGAATAATATTTACCTGATAAATAAATATTAGACACCTAGTAGCTCTTCTTACTTTTCTTACTTAAGACACATCTAGGCTTATGTATTTTTAAATCTCCGTGGTTCATGATCTGTCGTAGAGTTGCATATACCTGTGTCTCTGCATCGCATACAACTCTCCTCTGCTAGATTTAATAAGTGTAGAAGCATAATTGCCATTTCATCGCTAAATCTATTAAGACGTTTGTCATTAATATAGCACGTACTTCCATGCGATGATCAGTTTCAGTGTACATATACTGATATATGCGCTATCGATAATCCTCAATCGTAAATGTAGGCTTAAAATATAAAAAATACAGTAATCGGTTTTGAGACAAACTTTCGAAATGAAAAAAAATGAATATGTTACAATGTCTCGCTGCAGTGCATTACCAAAACATTATACAAAATAGTAAAATAATTAATATAGCTATTAATGAAGATAATTTTTCTTTCGTAATCAAACAACATATATATATATATATTTAAAGAACTAACTAAATCATAGAAATAATAAAAATCATTGATATATATTTGTTATTTTTTCCGCAACAGACACGTGGTGATTGACAAAAGTGCAAGTCATTTGATTAAGTTAAAATTAAATTAATCATATGTAGAATTACTTTTGTAAAATTAGATTCCTCGTTATGACTTGACACACTTTTTAACTGAAAATTATTACTTCTTGAATAAAAAAGTCGTAAAAATTTGAAATATGTTTATTATAATCTTATG
Source organism: Eudiplozoon nipponicum (assembly GCA_029291075.1). Taxonomy (NCBI): domain Eukaryota; kingdom Metazoa; phylum Platyhelminthes; class Monogenea; order Mazocraeidea; family Diplozoidae; genus Eudiplozoon; species Eudiplozoon nipponicum. The sequence continues at coordinate 18,766 of JAQBSW010002995.1, forward strand.
TGTTGTTCGTATCTATATATATATATATATATATATATATATATATATATATATATATATATATATATATATATATATATAGAAACGTTACGAACACTAAATAGCTGAATTCGGTACATGGTACCAACACCATGATTGCTCAGTCGTAAATGGTACCAACGCAGCTGATTTAAAGATACGCTAAATTTCACCAAAATTGACAATTACAACTATTACTGAACACCTGCTACTCTAGCAAATCTGTACGCACTGGACTTGACAGAATACATAGGGAGTACATGGCGATATACCGGCTCCTACTGAAGAGTCACCAGGAAGCACGAAACGCATCTGTACATGAATTAATACATTTCATTCATGATGTCTTTAAATTAATTTGTCATTATGTACGCTACAATAAATACAAAACTGAAAATATATTAAATCTCCGCAAAAAGAATGTAAAACTGACATATGGCACAGTGTAAAATTTAAATAGCTGGCAATTAAAGCAAATGTATGTTGGGAATAATATATATATATATATATATATATATATATATATATATAGATTTATTTATACAGTAAATAATAACGAGTGTATGGTAGCGAATGACATCCATCAATGAACTGGTTTCGTCTTTTTTTATTCGAATGTGAGTGCTCAAAATGGACGCAATCGTTCCAAATGATGAATTGCATTTGCTACGGTATGCAATGTTAAGTTTGTGCTGCAACGTGTATATTATAAGACTGTCTTTTAAACTTTTAAATATATATATATATATATATATATATATATATATATATATATATATATATATATGCTTATATGTAAACTTAAATATAAATATGTATGTTCTCGATATTAGATAAGTGAAGCTTAAAATGGCCAATGCTATTTCTAATCTTTGCCAGATAAGTCTTCTTGTTTTTATCATCAATATTTCCAATAATTGCCGCGGCCGGGAAATTGAAGCTGGGGAGCGTTGGACGAAATCTCTATGCAAATTTCATTACGCTTACTATATATATATATATATATATATATATATATATATATATATATAGCATATATATATATATATTAGTAGAACTGCCGATATTCGCACGAGCTGATGTGCTTTGCCCACGGTCATTTTCAACTAACTAATGATGATTAAATCGAAATTAATAAACAGCGTATGCAAAATCAGATATGCGGCTCTCATCCCGGATAGTTTTGCATACGTTGTAATTGACTGCATTTATTGATTTAATTTGTCGCGAATATTTTGAAGTAATTGCTCTAAACACTGATATCAGTTATTTTGCTTACACTTATAAAATCTATCCTTTTCATAATAAGCCAACATTATAAATACAACACTTCATTATTATAAAATTAATGAGACTAGATAGGGAGGCAGAGAACTTCTCAAAATACTCAATAAAATATTTATTAAATTTATCGATCCATGCTGCAAATGCCCATATAAATAAAAGATTTTAAACAAAACTTTCTAGGAGAAAAGCTAGTAAACCGTAATACATGAATCTAGTAAAAAGACAAGATACATGCTTAAATGATTTTGTACGAGATACAGGTAAGGTGCAATTTGTGTAGAGTTGGCCTATTTACAGTCAATGCACTTTCGTATCCACACAAAGATGCAGAAAACGTTCGTGGCTGGGATCGATTCACTATTTTAAATTATTAAGACTGCAGACAAAACTGCTGATTAATTAGAATTCATTTGAATAATCAAAAGTAAGCTGGAATGGTGCACACAGCCAGCTAATGCAAGAGAAAAAAATTTTTTATTGAGGGCATTATGTTAGCATATGTGATGTGAAACATGATTTTTCATTTTGACGACTAAAACGGATTTAATATTTATTTAAGACAAATACAAATATCTTAAGTGGCATGCAATAAAAACAATAAATATAGAACAGCTAGGTGCTTTTTCTTGCGGAGACTTAATAGGTATGCAATTATGTATTACGTGTTGTGTACGTAGTAATAAATTGGTTCAAACAAGACCAAATTCAGCATGAACGGAAGGTATAATCTAATGTGCACATTAGTTTCGTCCATGCTGGCGACTCACCAGTAGGAGTGAGGATTACGCCCTATGCACACTATATATTTAGGTGAGGAATAAAGACCGTCCAATTTTCCCACTTTCTTATCATGATGATTATCCACAGCCATACAACAGCCAATAGAAACAAAACAAAAACAAGAAAATTTTTATAAATAACGACAAAATAATAATTTAGGCACACAAATTATCAATGAGATTTACTAGAGAGGGAGAACACCTAGTTACTATGAATATATTTTCCTAGATAACACACGGAAGTGAGGCAAACTAAATCTCTACACAACAAAATTGTGGCCAAGTAAGCATTAGGGCTAGGCAACATCATCAATACAACTTCCTTGTGCGTTTTGCTGTATCACGTCATAAGCAAAACCGAACCTCGCGGCTAACTTTGCACTACTACGACAAGAAAGTTATAAAGATGATTCTACTAGAAATCTGAAACAAGATCGCCACTCAGCTCGATTCGATGCCATATCGCGCGGGGTTTCTAACCAAGAACTACGATTCGCACGTGGACTGCATCCCGGCAGACTAGTGGATCCTATACTACCCAGTTTGGATTTAGTTGACTTAAAATATTTCTGCCATGTCAAAATCTGCCCACCTTGTTTCCTACGTCAATTTGGCGCTGGATGAGAGAACAGAGCTCTACTGCACAATTGAACTGAGGGCATAAGGGAAATGTGACCAAGCCAACGAAGTTGATGGAGCCTTATTTGTTTATCTAACGAAGAGCACGTAATGACAGATATAGAAATTCGTCTATGGATGTCAACGTTGGTTATTCGTTGTTAGTGATCAACATGTGATATGCTTCTTAAACAAGGATGATCGAATTCCTGTAAGCGTCTAAAAGAATCAACTATAAAGAACCAATTATCACTAGCGTACAGTAAAACTGCGCGTATAGATGCATTGTAAACACATTTACGGCAGAGTGAAATACTCGCAATTCTCAATAATTGGTGAAGGTTCAAGAAAGCTACTCTAGCTTTCGAGATTCTCATTCTGACCTCGTCAGACATATTGCCTATTTTATTGATAGAGCTCCCAAAATATGTATACATGTGAACTATGTCTAGATCTTTACTCTGCAGTCGCAGAGTTGGAGCAATTGGTGGCTGATCCTGTAAAATATCTCAGCTTTAGAGTGTGTAAATTTCATACCGAAAGACGGAACAACGTCTTCTAATCTATTTAAGGTCACCTGAGCAGCATCTCGATTGTCGAATAATAGTACGACATCGTCTCCATGGTCAAGATCGACAAGTTTTCCGCCTGAGAGAACATCAGCACCTGCATACCGAACGTGTGGAAGTTTTGTTCATAATAGCATCGATTACAAAATTAAACAAAAAGAGGAATAGTGGACAGTCTCGACGAACACCACTGCTGGTTATAAAGCTGTGCGTTTATTAGTTTTAGACCTTAACGCGACCAGAATTTGTTGTGTAGAGAGTGCGTATACTATTAACAAATATTGTGGGCACATCACATTTTTGCGATCTACAGAGTCAAATGCAACCTTGAAGTATAGAAAGACGGGTATTGTGGTACGGTGATATAGATGCCGCTGTTCAAGAACCTGCCTTAACGTAAAAATATTATCAATATAACCTCGCCCCAAGCGGAATCCGCCCTATTCTTCTCTAGTGTGTGATTCACGTGAAGCGCTACGACGACGTAGGATAATCGAAGCAAATAACCTAGATTCGACTGGAGCCAAGTTTATAACATGATGGTTATCGCACGATTTAAGATTGCCTTTTTTGAAGATAGGAATGATGGTCAACTAATTCTAATCAATTGGTACGGTCCCCTCATTTCATACGGTACGAAAAAGTTTAGTCATTGCTCCCGAAATTATATCGCTACCATCCTTAAATAATCCCAGAAGTAAATCATCAGGGCCTGCAACTTTGCGATGCTTAAGAGATAGGATTGCATCCCGTATTTCTAATTTTGATGGTTCTTCGAAATTAACATTCCACACTGTTGATACAGGCATGCTTTCGTGAATCGGAACTGACGCAAGTTCAGAAGAAAATGATTCTTTGAAGTGCTCAGTCTACCAATCAAGACGACTTATTTTATCAATTATTAGTGGGTTGTTACTATCACTTATAGTTTCGCTAACGTTTAATTTGCTCGGACCTATTTCGCAAATAAGTTGGAAAAAACCGAAACTATTACCTGACGCCAATACTTTATCCAATTCTTCAGTCCCTCTGGTCCCATAGGATTTGGGATCGACTCTTTGACTGCGCTTAAGCTAGCGTCTTACTTTGCGACGAGATTTATTATGAGCCGAACAAGGTGAAATTTGGTGCCTTGTTGCGAGTATCTCCATAGATTTTATAGAAGACCAATACTTATTTCTACGGCATCCTACAATGCCACATATAGTTGTACCTGCATTGTGCACAGTGGTACTTATCTTGGTCCAAAGTAAATTCTAATTTCGCCATCAAGACTAGTTAGCTTTGACTTTAGAATATCTTCATATTTTTTATCGGAAGTCTGGTTGTTCAGTTTGCTTACATCTTTTTGTGGTTTATTCTTGCATATTTTCCCGAAAACGTATAACGTATCTAAAACGGATAAGTGCATATTGGAGTCGAAGTACTTGTTCCAAATAGAACGTCAATCCTGGATGCAACTACGCCATCTTTAGTTAATTGCTAAATGATCTATTTGACTCTACTGTCGTCCAGGAGCTAGAGCACGCCATGTGGCGCAAAGTCTTACACTAAGTCTGAAGTTTGTACTACATAAATATAATCTATGTTCTGCGCAGATATCCAAAAGTCGTTCGACATTATCGTTGCGCGTTGAGCTTAAAGTATATCTTACAATTAAATGAAATTCTGCGTCACCTAAGTGCACAATTTGAGCAATTATGTCACCTATAACCAAGACTATATCTGAACTTCTTGTTCTACATAACAAGGAGCTTAATTCGAAGTAAAATGCGTCTTTGCCTTCATCTGTGCTGCAATTGGTAGGAGCAAATTCAGATACAAAGAAAAGGTGACGTTTATTATGGCTAGTTGCAGTGATTTTAGTAGATGTATTTAAACGTGCCGCACACAATCGACTATTTAAAGGGATCCATTCAATTAAGCAATCTTTGGCTTGTGTGCTCAGGACAATATCGACGAGCCATTTACGGCCTGAGAAAAATCCGTGAAACCAGATATTCGAAGGAAATAATTCATAGATAAGGATGATACACTCTGTTCTGTAATACGCGTAGGGTCCCGTATTCTAGTTTCATATATGCAATATAGATCGATCGATAATTTATCCAACGTACGTGAAAGAGTTTCTTGACGTCCAAGCTATTTTAATGTTCACACACTAAATGCGCCGATATTAAAACCTAACCGTGGTTTAATGATTTATAGTCTACTTAAACTAATTTCTATATTGGTCTCAATGATATGATCAACGCCAACCATATTCATAGTATCTAAAAGAGCGTTATTGTTCGATCGAAAAGAAGTAAGAGAAGGAAAGGATTCAGAATCCGAGATGAAGGTGCCTGCAGTAACCTGATTTCGCTTATCCACCCTGCATGACTCAGCAGATAAGGTTACGTTTTTTTCTACTGCGTGAGGGTCGATCTAGAACGTAATGCACTATACCTAGACAAAAAGACGATAAACCCAGACAAATAGGGAAACGGTTCTTAATGAAATTTTAATGAATTGTTTAACTTGTATTGTATTGTCTGACTATTTAGATATAAGTCTATATAAAGCTGTATGTTTAACATGTAGTTCAGTTTTCTTTGATCGGTGTTCGGTGCGTTGCTAGAGCATTTACGCGAATTGTGAGTTTCAGATGATTGACATTGGAAGACATACTGTCCTGTAAGAACCACATTAACATTGAGCCTCATCGCCATAGAAGCCTACCCGAATACAGTTACAGTAGCTACATAGATGGTGGCGACTAGAAAACTCGAAGATTAATAAATTTGTGAAATAGTACGTCACTCCAAAAGAAAACATATTCAATATATATATCCTGAATCCTGTTAACAAATTAAAAAGAATCGACAACCAAATAATGGTCAAACAGTTCATTCTGATGATAACCATTCGAGGTAGAAACGGGTCAGTAAATGTGACAAGCGGTTGTCTTTCGACTGGCTAGAAACAAAAGAACTGTTGTTTATATTAAGCTAGTAAACTTTATTAAAATTTTAGTTATGACCTTGGTGAGACAAATGCTTCTTAAATTCAACGCGGAATGGAATAGAGCCAAACTGAATTTCTGTCTTGTCTTTTTTTACTTATTAAAGCATTAGTTCCATTCAGTCTACCGCGTTCTCTATTTTTGGCAAGTTAAATGAACTGATTATATTAAAGCAGTAAATGAATTATCATATGCATTGCAATTCTGAATTTTGTCATCATTGGCCATACTAACACATACGTGTTCCAGAGAGACTAGGAGGGATAGAAATTTGTGACGCTATCGTCAGAATCCAGTATCAGTTTTTGAACTTAGTTCTCTATTCTTTAAATCAAGTTTGCGAGCTTGAAGTAAGCCCCAATCCCATTGTATTTAACCAGTCGTCGAACAACATATCAATACTATAGCCAGTCGCATGCACTGATGCGTTTCGACCTTCCATGATCATAAACAGAGTACGACGGCAAACTGACAAGCGAGGATCAAACAGCATTGCATGTATATGGAAAGCAAAATAAGATATGCGGCTCTCGCCTCTAGTAGTCTCGCGTACATTGTACCTGACTGGAAATGTCGGCTGCACAATTTCTATGCAGTCACGAACATTAACTGATTGCAGCTTTCGCCACATATACATATATAGACAATACAATTTACCAATAACTGATTGCGCGGGTGGTGGTAACAATGCTTTAAATCAAATTTGCGAGCTTGAAGTAAAGACCGACCCAATTGTATTTAACCATTCTTCGAACAACTTAACAAAACTACCGCCAGCCGCAACGCACTGACGCGTTTCGACCTTCCATGATCATCATCAGAGTACGACGGCAAACTGACTATCGAGGATCAAACTATATTGAATATATATGGAAAGCAAAATGAGATATTCGGCTCTCAACTCTAGCAGTCTTACAAAAAATTGTACGTGACTGGAAATGTCGGCTGCATAATTTCTATGCAGTCACGAATATAAGCTGTTTGTAGCTTTCGCTACACACAAGAATATATAGACAATACAGTAAAGCAATAATTGATTGCGCGGATGGTAGTAACAATTCTTTAAATAAAGTTTGCGAGCTTGAAACAAACACTAATCCCATTGCATTAAACCACTCGTCCAACAACATAGCGATACTATAGCCAGTCGCACACACTATTGCTATGTTGTTCGACTACTGGTTAAATACAATGGGATTGGTGTTTACTTGAAGCTCGCAAACTTAATTTGAAGAATTGTTACCACCACCCGCGCAATCAATTATTGTTTACTTGTATTGACCATATATTTATTTGTGGTGAAAGCTGCAATCAGTTAATGTTCGTGATTGCATAGAAATTGTGTAGTCGACATTTCCAGTCAGGTACAATTTATGCGAGACTACTAGAGGTGAGAGCCGCAAATCTAATTTTGCTTTTCATATATATGCAATGGAGTTTGATCCTCAAAATCAGTTTGCCGTCGTACTCTGATTATGATCATGAAAGGTCGAAACGCGTCAGTGCATGCGACTGGCGATATTATTGCTGTTGTTCGACGACTGGTTAAATACAATGGGATTGGTGTTTACTTCAAGCTCGCAGACTTGATTTAAAGAATAGAGAAATAGGTTGAAAAACTGATACTGGATTCTGACGATAGCGTCACAAATTTCTTTCCCTCCTAGTCTCTCTGGAACGCGTACGTGTTAGTATGGCCAATGATGACAAAATTCAACATTGCAATGCATAAGATAATTCATTTACTGCTTTAATATAATCAGTTCATTTAACTTGCCAAAAATAGAGAAAACGCGGCAGACTGAACGGAACTAATGCTTGAATAAGTAATACAATGCAAGACAGAATTTCAGTTTAGCTCTATTCCAATCCACGTTGAACTTAAGAAGCATTTGTCTCACCGAGGTCATATCTAAAATTTTAATAAAGTTTACTAGCTTAAGATAAACAACAGTTCTATTGAACCTAGCCAGTCGAAAATTGTTGACACCACCCGCGCAATCAATTATTGTCTAGTTCTATTTCTCTATCGTTGACTAACAGCTGCTTTATCTTGTCTTCGAAATTTCTTATCTTGAGCTCCTGTTTATCCTATGAGATATCCCCAGTCTCTTATGGGCCATTATGCGATAGCTTTAGAAATCTGCTTTCCTTTGCGCGTGAGGCATCTTGTTTACGAACGTTTAAAGATTCTTTGTTATCGAGCATCCGAATTGAATGCGTATTAAAAAATAAAGCGGCACAGTCCTTTGTTTTTGGGATGATATATTTTAGTGAAACAGTTATGAACTGCAGTCTTGCGGCAAAAATGATTGCAATCAGATTTCAATTTAATAAATTTCCATTCGTACCCTTAATGTTTTGTTTCTGTTAAAAAAGGTTAAAGTTTTAGTTTACAGGTTGTCTGTTTCATAATTTAGCTATTCAACATTCGTTTGAACTTGAGGTTTCGACTACCGAAGTTTACCGAAGTGGACTGTGTTTGATTCAACGTTTGACTTGGTGACAACATAAAAGATTTCAGGTACTCTGGGATACCAGAATAAATGTTAAATCATAGAATATAAATATCCTACAACATTTCGCTGAATGATAGTCTTACTTTTTAGCAAATATGAATCTTTAATTTTCCACTAAGTGTAGTGATGCATCTAGACAAAGCTGACTGCCTGGATAAATCGTCATTATAGTTGTGCGGAATTAGAGCTGACTGGTTAGTTATAATCATGTGCGTTTTGTGTTTTTAATTTAAGCCACTCACGGTAAAATACGTTAGACTGCTTAATTATGCTTTTCTATTGGAAATTTATGATAATTTGTCTTATTCAAGTCACCCTGACCGCCAGAATGACGTTGAGACTGTTTACTTATGTTTCTTATGTATAACTTCTGGCTTGCATGCCAAAATAGATTTTATGTGCTTTCATGAGAGCTGCAATATTTATCAAAATAATTTATTGGTTAGGCATAAAGTAACAGACTAGCATAACTTCTTTTTATTAATTAGTTTAAGACGAAGTTGTATAAGACAAGAGCGGTACTTTTGTCTCTAGATCTTGTAAAATTTAGGCATCTTGCTTGTATTGATTCGTTTAGTGGAGCCGGGAAGCTGTTATTGTAGATGGATTGGAATAATTGTAACAAAATGTAGAAGAGAATGAGTCTACATTAGAAAAATCAGACTATAAGAACGAGCCTGATATGGGAGGATGGAGCAACTTGTGACGTTTCAACAAGCGTTGACTATTACACTCCCGTCATACATATATATATTGCACAGATTTAGTGGTTTACGGCAGTAAATAAGTACGATAGTGGACGAAATTCTCAAATAACATCATTTGTAAGCCAACTTTCATCGAATTTAGTTATATTCGTTAGTGAAATGTTTATATATTGCTATATTGGATACTTCTCCGTGTGTTTTGATTGACAAAGATTCAGTTTGCAGAAATCAATTCAATTGATCTGTTCATTTCTCAGTTTTAGAACTGGTCAAGTGAAGTTCTCGTTTAAACTTTTTCAATTTTTTGTTGCAAATGTTATACTAAAGTAGGTTACACCATGAGCCGAACTTTTGTTAATTAGTCAGACTTTGCAAAACTTGAGAAATTGATTCTTTGAATACTGTCTTAAAAGCTACCATACAAGAGCTACCGTATTATTAAGTTCATTATATAACAGTTAAATACTGTTTGTTGCGGAGAGCTAATATATATATATATATATATATATATATATATATATATATATATATATATATATATATGCAAGTATGTATTAGGTGTTGCGAACCTAGTAACAAATTAGTTCATTAGTGACTGGAAGGATAAACCAAAGACAGCATGAACAGAAAATATAATATCATGCTTATTGGCGACTCATCAGTAGGAGCCGGTATTACGCCCTTTAACCACTATATATTTGGGTGAGGACGATAATTATGCTTGCGAAGGCTTATGCCGTAAAGCGGTTGAGGTTTAACGAGGGGCTGGATTATGTTTGATGCTATCGAGTAACAAACGGCGCAGATAAAGGCTGTTTTTAATTTGGATTCCTTCATACGGCGAAATTGCTTGTGCGAATGGAATGTCAAATTATTGGCCTAAATAGGTTAATAGTTACTGAATTACTCGGTTTCGGAAATTTATCACAAATAATAGGCAATGTGAATTCACGCTGTTTATACCTTTTGTACTATACTAGCAAAAACATAGCTGCGCAAATTGCCCTGCTTCTGCTGACTTAAGAGTTAATAGCTGCTGAATTATTTGGCCATGTGAGTCAAGGTGATATAAATACGTTGATTAAGTAAATATATATAAATACATATATATATATATATATATATATATATATATATATATATATATATGCAACTCTAACTCATATGATAATCAAATGTTTTATCTCACATAGTCGCTTTGCGGCCTAATACATATAATTCGTTTTACAAATATTTTTGTAACATCCACATTGTCTGTCTTGGAAATACTTCTCAAATACCTGAAGGCAATTGGGTAGTATGGCCTCCATAATATTTAGCATGAATGGGAAAATAGAAAATGGTTTTCTTTATTTTTGTGCTTAAAATCTATTGAGAAATCGCCTCTCGAGTAAGCATCTCCGATTTCTTGATTCAGAAAAGTTGAGCCTCACAAGACCAAAGAACGACCGGAATGGTCTACAGTACCTTCCTTTCTCCAATCATAAATAGCGGCGTTTACGAAACTTCACGAGACTAGATATCTTCGTCAACTAATGAAAAGAAGGAGCGTTGATATTGATCTCGAACCGAGATCGAATAATCCCAACGTCGTCAACCATGTTGTTTGGAGTATGTAGCCGATATAAGAGATGTCGGAAATGCTTGATGAGCTGTACTTAAGACAATAGAGGCTTCCATCACCTTGGTACAACGAAATCAATTTTTACATAGGACCAGTGAATACATTTTGGAATGATTTTTACTCGTCGAAGCTTCTTCGAACTTCTTAGAAACACTAAGCCAGTTTCAAAACTCCTCCATCGCGCGTCTGGCAGCAAACTACGTGCAACGCTTTGGGTCCTGACGCGATCCTCTCTTATTTCCGAGGTAGTTGCCATGTGTTGAAGAATTTTAGTGTTATTAGCGATGAGAAACAAGTTTTTAAGTTTTACGGTTGAGAGCCAATACGAGGTCTGATCAAGATTTTCATTTATAGCATTCCAGATTCTGTTGGATACAATACCGGCCGTAGTTAAACTGGTCCCAAAAGAAGCCTAGGTGTTTTTTGTAGGCGGCGGCCTGGAGTACAGATTGAAGCGGAATTTCACGGCCAAATTACTGATCAGACACATTAATTGGACCAGGGCCTGCATAACTGTGGAAAGAAAAATCTGCTTGGCAGTTTGTGGTTGACCTGGAAAAGCCACATGCCATCTCAAATCATAGTAATATGCTGACTTGAGCATGAGAAAATGGAGTAATCCAACTGACGCATTCGTTTTATGCTAATAATGAATGGTCGGAACAGTTTCAGACCAACTATATATTTATTCTAATAATGCAAGACAAATGGACGCCTTAATCTCTTAGACGTACACACATGCAGTCCCAGTGCGACATCAAGTCATACACACGCTGAACATAGTTTGTAGGCACTGCTAAGAATATTATTGTAGGATAGACTTAATCGAAAATGAGAATAAAAGCAATCTTCAACACCTACTACTTAAGTAAACGCCTTATACTCCGGCTTCTATCAGGCCTCATCATTCAATTGAGCCTAACGTTTATATATTCTTGGTTATGAAGAACTAACGTAAATGCAATTATGGGTTAGGCAATGCATACCTAGATAATCATCATTTCTAAAGGTGACAGTCGGATACACCAAATTCCGCGTGAGCATAAGAAGTTACCTTGGTGCCGTACTCTTACTACTCGTTAGAAGTTAACTACCATAGCATATTCTTAGACTGGTTTCGAAATTTATTCTCGGTCACTCTTTCTATAACCATTGGGATAGCAAACATTATAGAAGCTGTTTATATTATATAAAGTGTGTGGATGGTTTGATGTGCCGCTATAAGCGACCATATGTAAAGTTCACAATAATATTATTTTATTACATATATTACTTGACCAACAGCTAAAAGAGCCTTGTGGTGGATGTCAGTAATGAGAAACCAGAAGCACAAATTTGATACATCAGTTGGATTACCTCTATTGGTTCATGCTGCCTTTAAAATAACCGTCTGGTCATAAACAGACTGACATGTTGCTAGGTTCGACATACCAGTTACATCAGTAAATGAAAGGAATGCCGAAAAGCATCAACACGTGAGGAAATTCACGAAAAAAGATCACTTTAAAAAATTCTGCCGCTTAATCAATTTATTTCAATTTGAAAACCCAAGTTCAAGCCAATCCTGTTATAAACGCAGTGGCGACATATACTTGCAAAACCATAGACATAGTTGACTGTCTATCAAGTGAAATGGCGATTTGTCAAGATCTTGATCAAAGGCTCGAGTAAAAGTCAATGAAACTGAGTTAGATTAAATATATCTAACTGTTGTTCAATAACCAGTAAAAGAATAACAACGGAACTAATAGTTAGCCATATCAAATATATTTGAAAATACGAATATGTATTAAAATGAAAGATAAGTGAAAAATAGAAAAATAGCTTGAATAAAATAGCACAGTTATGCTACAAAAGATAGGAATGAATCTGAGTATTTTTTAAATAAACGAAAACAATATTAGTTTTTTACAATTATCTAAAAAAAGTATCAAAAATACGAATAAATTCAGGATGTTGGATCATCTGGTGCTTCAGCTATTTTGGGATTATTTATACTTGCATTAAATTTTTCACGTACTAGTTGTTGAAATGCATCGAAAAAGTTCGGCATTTCCGAGTAACCTAGTAAACAGAAAAAAAGAATTGGTTACAAACCGATAACATGAGAGAATAGGAAATAAATATTGTCGTTAAAAACCTAGTTATTACAAAAGATCCAATCCATCTACTAGACAGTGGTTTCGTCCTCATCTGAAAATTACTCCCTAGTAGTCAGAACGAACAGGAATTGAAATCATTATCATTTGGTTCAGAGCCACACTATTCATCCTCTACGCCTTGCGACACATTTATTCCATGTAATTCTAGATTTAATACTGGCTGCGCATATTTTTGTTACGATAACAATCAATTTACACGCGGTTTATCTTATAATGTCAGTTCGGATAGCATTTACCATCGGATTTAATATATATATATACCAGAAAAATTTGATAAACACAAAATGCGTGGAAAAAACACTCGTCATAGGAACCTGCCAGTAAATTTGAGTGCAAATGTAAATTCGAAACTTAAATTTAATAGGAGACAACTATTTATTAATGCATGGGTTCGTAAAACGGTGTTTCATTTACCATAAATAGAACTCTCTCAAGTCGAACTAAACTTTCCTGTGTCACCAGTTAATTGCATATAATTTTTGTCTCATCAACCAAGAATATATAACTATATATATTATATTGAATTATTTCATGACCATCACGAAATTGGGATAACTAATGTCGATCAAAGCCAGGGCATAGGGCTTTGCTGGAGTAGCATATGCTCCGAATTTTTGATATTCTCAAATTTAGTGAAATTTATCCAATTTCGAAATATTAGTTTTGGTATCTTTTACGTGTCTGGTGTTTATTATATATAGCAAGTTTGCGTTGAATTCGTATTCATAAGGATTTTAAACGTAAGTGATTCTACTAATAGTTTAATAAGCACGATGATGTTTTAGTAGACGAATTGCCTATTTGAGAATAATGTTTATCTACCTTGCTAAGCAATATTTGTACTTTTAACTAGTATATAAGCTTACTGTGTCGCACGATATAAAGTAAAATAAATTAAACCGTCTTATCGATACACGTGACAAAAGTATAGTTATTTTAGCAATATTAGTAAATTTGCATTATTGAATGTCTACAAAATATGTTATCACACCCATTTAAAAAATATGTAAATACCATCACTGACTTAACTTTAATCTTTTAAATACAGTGTATTTGTATGATTTTTATGCATATATTACTGTTAACTATCGCAGAATGACACTGCGGAAGTTCTTCGAAATTGATAACGTAGCCTATACCCTATTTATTATTTGTGAAGAGGCGAGAATGAGTTATAAGCACCAATACACACATAGCAATGTTAACAAGAGAATCGCTTATATTTATAAATATAAAGTTAAAATTATAGATCTAAAATAACACTATTTCAGTTTAAAGATAGACAGTTTATAGATAAATGGAGGCTTATAAATTTATTCGACGAAAAACTTTCATATAAATAAATTTATATATATATATATATATATATATATATATATATATATATATATATTTAGTATGTACAAGGAATTGATATACTCTGAATGATGCAAAAGCCAATTTCGCTATACCTTGGACCCTGCTTTTTCTTTTCATCATTATGATCATGCACAGCCACACAAAAGCCAAAAGTGACTAATGTTTCACTGCCATATAACCAAAAGAAGCGAAAAAAATATATAAATAACGACAAAAATAATAATTTAGACACAAATTATATAAATTATAGATAGAGAGAGCGCGAGAAAAAGCACCTAGTTACTGTGAGTATATCTATCAAGATAACTCACAGAACTGAGGCAAACTAAACCTCTCCACAACACCATTATGGCCAAGCTAGCATTCGGGCAAGGAAACATCAGCAATACAGCTTCCTTGTGGCTTTCACTGTATCACGTCATAAGCAAACCAAACCTCGCAGATAACTTTGCCTTACTAAGAAAAGAAAATTACGAAGATGATTCTACTAGACATCCGCAACTGAGTTCCATTCGTTGCCATATCGCGAAGGGTTTTTTACCAAGAACTATGATGCGCACGTGGACCCAATCCTGGCAGACGAGTGGGTCCTATATTACCCAATTTGAATATAAGTAACTGAGAAATGGAACAACGTCTGTTAATCTATTCAAGGTGGCCTGGGCAGCATCTCGATTGTCGAATAATAGTACGATATCGTCCGCATAGTCAAGATCGACTAATCTACCGCCCGGAAGAACTTCAACACCTGCATCCTGAATGTATGGAAGTGTTGTTCATAGTAGCATCTATTTCAAAATTAAACAAAATTGGGAAAGTAGTCAAACTTGACGAACACCACTACTGGTTGTAAAGTTATGTGTTAATTCGTTGTAGGCCTTAACACGACCATAAATGATTGTGCAGAGAGCATGTATAATATGTTTTAAAAATTGTGAACACACCAATTTTCAACATAATATGGAATAAAATATTGTGATACACCTAGTCAAATACACCTTGAGTCTAAAAAGACGGCTATTATTGGACAATGATATGTCACTGTTCAAGAACTTGCCTTAACGTAAAAATATTATTTATAAAAGCTCGACCTGAGCGGAATCCGGCCTTTTCTTCCCTAGTGTGTGATTCAGGTGAAGCGCTAAGACTATGTAGGATAATCGAAGCAAATAATGTTGATACGACTGGAGCCAAGCTTATACCACGATGTTTATCGCATGAATTACGATTCCCTTTTTTGAAGACAAGAATGATGGTCGACTTATTCCAATCAAGTGTTACAATCTCCTCATTTCATACAATATGAAAGAGATTAGTCAACGCTCCAGAAATTATATCGTCACCATCCTTAAATCATCAGGGCCTACGGCTTTGCGACGTTTAAGAGATAGGATTGCATCCCTTATTTTAAACTCTAATAGTTCTTCAAGACTAGCATTCCACACTGTTGATACAGGCAAGCTTTCGAGAATCGGAACTGACGCGGGTGCCCAAGAAAATTGATCTTTGAAGTATTCATCCCATCTATCAAGACTTATTTTATCGGTAATTTCATAGGTGTTACTATCATTTATAGTTTCGCTAACTTTTAATTTTCTCGGAACTGTTGCGCAAACAAGATGGGACAAACAGCGACTATTACCTGACGCGGACGCTTCTTCCATTTCTTCAGTCTTTCTAGTACAAAATGATTCGAAATCGGCTTTTATAGTGAACTTAAGTTGGTGTCTTATATTGCGATGAGTATTATTATGAGCCGAGCCAGGTGGAATCTGGCGCCTTGTTTCGAGTAACTCCATAGATTTCACAGAGATCCAATGATTATTTCTACCGGGGCCTACAATGCCACATACAGTAGCACCTGCATTGCGCATAGTGGTACTTACCTCGGACCAAAGTAAATTCATATTTTCGCCGTCAAGACAAGTTAGCTTTGATTTTAGAATATCTTCATATTTTTGTCGGAAGGATTGAGTTTGCTTACGTTTATTTTTGGTTTATTTTCATTTATATTCCCGGAAAATTTTAGTGAAAATCTACAACGAATAAGTGCATGGTTCGAATCGACATAAGTGTTCCAAAAAGAACGACAAGCCTGGATGCAACCACTCCATCCATAACTAAATGCTACATGATCTATTTGAGTCCACCGTTGTCTGATAGCGGTAGGATGCCATGTGAAGCAACGTCAAACACTTCGTCTGAATTTTGTAATAATTAAATATAATCTAAGTTCCGGTCAGCTACCCAAAAGCCGTTCACCATTATCGTTGCGCGTCGAGCTTAAAGTGTATCTTCCACCTAAATGAAATTCTGCGTTACTCAAGCGTACAACTTAAGCATTCATGTCACCCATAACCAAGACTATATCTGAACTTCGTGCCCTATTTATTAAGGAGCTTATTTCAGAGTAAAAAGCGTCCTTTCTTTTGTCTGTGCTAGAATCAGTAGTAGCATATGCAGATATAACGAAAAGACAACGTTGATTACGATTTTGCATTGATTTTAGTGGATGCATTTAAACGTGCCGCACACAGTCGACCATTTAAAGGGATCCAAGCAATTAAGCAAGCTTCAGCTCGTGGGCTAAGGACAATACCAACGCCCCATTTACCGGCTTGAGAAAACTCCGAGGAACCAGATGTTCGAAGCCAATAACGCGTAGATAGGAATGGTGCAACCGGTTCTGTAATGCTTTTTCTTTTGCGTGTATTACATGCAAGTTAATTTAGCCTCCACTCTGTGTTGAGATTGGTATTTATCTGCAGGGTTAATACACTCCATTTGTATTGCTACAGGTTTTCCTCATTTCTATTTTTCATTGTTTTGTAGCAGTATTTAATATTAATTTAATGCTACTTAAGAATATATTTTTCTTCTTGTTAGCCTTTCGTTTAAGTGGAACCTATTTGCAATCTATTGAAGTTTTAACTCAGCCCCTTTGATCTGTCATTATACAACATTCATGCCATTTGTGGATATTATACTGATTTTAAGTACAGTGGCATGGTGTTTGTTCTATAATGGCATGCCGGGGAAGCCAGTTATAGCGTTGTTTCGAAGAGATGACAAATAGGCTCCACCTAAAAGGAAATATTAACTAAAAACAAGTTGGTATATGCCTCATGGTTAGTGAGGGAAGATATGCTTTAATGGAGTGACCGATGAAGCTAAAAACAGTGTGCGACGAGTTTGCTCATAAACACTTCTCTGTAGTGCCAGCCATTCACTGGATTTGCTGCTGGAGCCTAGCGTGCATATACTTTGAATATACTACATTTATGCTCTGCAAATAGTCAAACTCCATAAATTTGGAGAGAACAAATTTCACCGAAGAGGAAAATGACAACTGTTCAGAGCATTTTTTGCTTCAACAGAAGTTTAGTATCAACAAACCAACACAGAAACATATTTTTTAAATATTTATATATAAGCGTTAATGTTAGAGTACAACAGCAAGATTTTATTCCCTAGTAAATTGCTGTTAGAGCCTAACTGTTTTTTAGTACAAACAAAATCTTTATCTTCTATTTTGCTAGTCGTACTAGTAACGGTAGCCTGAACCTTGCCGGTAATATCTGGATAAAGCCAATCTATCTCTAGTGAAAACAGAAATCGGTTTAACAGCCGTGTGAGCACTTATAGTTAGATGAGCAGTGGCAAAACGAGAAGAGACATGTCAGACTCATAGGGCACATTTCAATTGCATGAAATTAGACGCTCCAGACAGGTTGTGGCAGTCAGCCTTGTCTTAAAGATCACTTAGATGGCGTAAAATTGAATCTAATAAATTCATCTTCACTGGGTATGAGTGGATTAGTGTTCGTTTACAGCCGAAACACCCCTATGAAAGTGTTTCATAGTTATGCGCCAGTGAAGCATCACTCAATAGAGGATGATATAGTGCTGTCTATTATGATTATGAATTTGGTCTCGACCAGCATAAACTATCCTAGTATTTTGTTTATCATGAAACCATTCAGGCAATCATGTACTATTTAAATATTCATTATCAAGAATAACCGAGCTTCTCGTTTCTTTACAGCTTAGACGTAGCAATGTAATCTGTGCTTGCGCAGTAGAGCAAAATTCGTATTCCATGCTGATGTAATGCTGTGTATGAGGACAATATTTTATACATTCGTAGTAGCGAAGAGCAAACATGCATAAAAGTTATGGGCATAGAGTACCTAGTAAGAATACTTGTTTGGAACCTAAATGTATAAATATTAGTTTTTAATAACCACGCATATATGCATGTTAAATTTTTAATTTAATGATGTTGTGCTTAGCAGTAAATAGTGAAAACTGATAACGTTTGGGACTAGAGATTACTACTGCAGGTATACACATGCATATAGGAGATTGTACGGTCTTATTGCCCCACATTCAACACAAAAATATTAAAAGGATATAGGACGTAATACCAGCTCCTACTGATGAGTCAATGGTAAGTACTAAACAAATGTGTACACGAGATTATACCTTACGTTCATGCTGACTTTGGTTTATTATTTTAGTCATATTTAAACTAATTTGTTACTAGTTGTGAAACACCTAACACACCATTGCAGATATATTAGGTTTCCACAGCGAAAAGAATAGAAATGTTTAGTATCATTGTAATTTATCGGAGATATTATATCTCAAAATCGTGGAGCTATACATTTTACAGCGTCTATACATATGATATGCACAGCGTGTGCATAGCATTAAACATTTAGAAAGCCCATTCACGCTTTTTAATAAAGGAGAGCATCTTTTACTCACCCGGAAAGTAGTTCACATCGATGAGAGCATATGTGAGTTTCCCAGGATTCTGATGATCTCTGTCTTCCATGTTATCATTGAGCTTCAACAAAAATAGATAGAATACATTTTTACCTCGACAAAATTTTGTTTACCAAACTTTTAATGAAAATTCCACTGAAATGTAAGGTACACAAAGGCATAGAATATATATTTTCGTTTGCAAAACTATTTACAATTCAGATAAGTGATACATAAATTAATTAAAAAGGTTGCTAGATTTATCGACTACCATATTACCCACTCATTAAGAATATTATTTGAAGCGGGAACGTTTGGGAAGACGTTTAATATAATATCCCAACGTTTATATAATGCATGAAAGAAGGCAAGAACGTTTAATTCCTTCTGTAAAAATGTACATAATAATAAAATATCTCAAGATCAAACTTGGAATTACTAGCAACCGTAAAGAGATATTTTTGCAATCAAATGCTTAGTTAAAAAAAAATAATCACGATATAGAATTTAAAGTTTGCAGAGTTAGAATGAGTGAGTGACGATCCCGGTACAACCAAAAAGAAAAATCCTAAATAGATAAACGAACATTGGTTGCGCGGGCGGGGATAACAAATACTTTAATCAAGGTAGCAATCTCGATATAAACACTTGAAGCATTAAGTAAATAAATTTGCCAGTATAAACTAAGCATAATGTAGTGTAAAAAAGGCAATTCATCTAGTAGACCGGGTTCGTCCTTATTGGGAACTAATCTGCAGCAAATTCCCATGGTTAGAAAACCAGATTCCGAAGCAGACGTGAACAAGTCAGAGCCCCGTCCGTGGCAAATTCTGAACAGTACGTTCCCAATAAGGATGTAACCGGTATACTGGATGAATTGCCTTTTCAACAATATAACATGCTCAGTTTATACTGACAAATGTACGTAAATAATGGGTCACATGTTTACATCAAGAGCGCAGTCTTGATTATATTAATCCTAAATAGTAACATTTTCTTCACATGGGAAGGAGGAATGTGAGATTTGTTAAACGTTTTTTAATCAGAAAAGACAATATTTTACACTTATAAGTTATAAATTTTGTTTTTTCAGGCAACTAGTTAGTGCTATGTGACGCTAAAGTGATTATGTTTAATTACAAAATAATTAATAAGATGACGTTTAACTTTTTCTTCTGTTTGGACTTAAATATATTTATTTGTTTAATTAAGAATATACCTCAGCAAGCCGAATTTTTAGGCATCGACAAATACGAAAGAGAGAAAAAGAGATAGAGAGAGTCAGAGAAAGAAACAGAGACAGAGAGGGGCCAACACGACGAAAGACTGCGACGAATTAGTTGGTCCCGATGATGAAAATCTTTAGCGGAATCAACCTATCAGGAATCACTTTTACATAAATTTCTCTTTAATAAGCTTAACTTTAGGTTGAACAGCTGAGGTTACAGGTGTTCATCAATTTCAATTCATATCGCAATAACTGTTTAGATAAATATTTATTTTTCTGCAATTTTCAAAGGCGTTGTGCTAGTCGTAATTACGTGAATTCAGAAAGCTCTAGTGCCGAGTGTTATAGCAAGTAACCGTATACGTATTAGCTGTATAGATATAGTAGGACAGGTTAGGTTATTGCTATTACACACACTTAAAACCTATGGCCAATTAGAGCATGGAATAAAGTACGTCGTAAAGACCATCCCCTCCTCAACGTGGTACGACGGTGTCAACCATGTCTCGATGGCCGATCGTACATGGGCTAACGGGGCTATGGCGGTGGTGTCACCAGGGCGTGGTGGATTTCCGACCGGCAATCGGATCTCCTATAAAATACCACATGAGCCCGACGACGGCACCATGACTCGGCGTGTGTTCCCCGCCACAAAAGGGTTCAACAGCCACAGGATTACATGGACTCCTGGACAGTACCCCGTACTTCCGAATGGCGAATGAGCTCTCAACAGCCACCGGCAACCATACAACTTACTGCTGCCTTGCAGACTGCGCTTGGATGTGCAAAGGCTAGAGGTGCGTCCTCGATCAAAAAGCCGAGTGGTGAGGGGACACCACTTGTACCAAATTCCCAAGAAACTCCATGAAATTTGGAGCCGGCTTATCCTCCAAAAGGAGTCAGCCGCAGTAAAGTAAAGTAAGGTAAAGTATATACAGGTCAATGATCATAATGCAAGGCTTCAAGTAATCGAAAATATTTGGCCCAGCTGCCATGTCACCTCACGCAACACGGAATTGAAGGCAGCAGAGTAGTCTTGAAAAACAAACATGATGTGCTGCTGACAGCAGTGACGCAACATTAAAGTACGAAGGAAAGCATGAATTTCAACAAACAAATCTCATGCCCGAATGCCCATTTCCCAGTGTATGCCTAATTCACTACTCCCGCTCGATTCTAGTCGCTCGGAATATGTTCCCCATTGATGCAGAGCAGAGAAAACTGATAATTTTTGTTGACACCTTTTTTGTGAATGGGCCCAAAATGCTACTTTCCACTGGTTTGAAACAGGTTCCTCCGTGCAAATGGAGACAGTAGGCTCATGCAGATAATTTTGAAATTTTATCTCGTCCAACTTGACAAGAGAGAGACCGTTGAATCTGCCGGCTCTCCGGTTCTTCATGATACTGCAAGCCTCTACCACTTTATCAAAAGTACAGAATTCGAATAACATCTCGTAGCACCATGGAGTGGAGGATCTCTTCAGCGAATGTGGAGGTGCTTGGTCAATTGTGTATACGAAAATGAAGGCACCCGAAATCCCTTGGCAGCTGAGCAAGGCGAATACGTCGAATCTAAGTATAAATTCGAATAAGTTATCCCGCCACGACGCTGATTCTAATTCATTAGTAACGTGAAGCAATTTTTGATCGTTCGTCTGCTCCGTGGCCGCCAGAAAGCTCACGAGTTCGTTTGTAAAATTTTACTTCGACTAGGTCACATTCTATACAAGCACAAAATTCTCTGTATGGTAGTTTCTAAGTCCAACAATAAAAGTCGTCATTTTTAATTGCCTGTACTCCGTTGTGCAAAACAAGGTGTTTTTATTCAACATCTCCAATTTTACTCCGCATATTTCGGCTTTATGTTTCGGAACAGCAAGCTCATCCCAAAAATAATAGGAAAATTACCAAGTCAATTGGTAAATTTAGTTTAAATTTTATCATTTATGCTTACAGATCTCTTAACCATAACCGTATTTTCACTAGATAAGTGAGTGTATTGTATGTGTGCATGTATGTGTCTACACATGTACACTCATCGAAGTGAAACTACAGTGGTCTAATGAAATATATTGATGATTCACTAGATAAACGTACGTCATGCCTGCGCGTACCTGTTTAGAACTGTGATGTAATGATTAACTGCACATGTAAAATCATAAAATTAAAATTACAATGATCTAATAATTTACTTTTTCATTTTTATTAACTATAAATTATTTACCGTAAAACATTGCAATTAGTCAGAATATAAGAATGAGTTAGCTACAGGATAATGGAGATGTTGACCACTACAATGGCGACGACGACAAGGAAATGGTAAATTACGCCGCTTTGATATTGTGCAACAGTGCAGTGGAGAAAACCAAGAGCGCACTCGTTAATTTCGAATAAGATGAACGCAGTCATTTATTTGTGACACGTGAATGTAAATTGCAGAAGGCTTTTTTACATGGACACGTAGTTTCCAAATTTAGGTTGGTCAGCTAATTACCCCGTATTTTTTGACATTACTTTATACGGGAAACAAATAACACATTCTACTTTGAGCTTATTTTGCGACGCGTTTTTGAAAATAGATTCAGCACAATTCTGTTAACAAATATTGGTACTTCTGTACGCGATGAATGAAGTCAATAATCTATCCGCTTAAAATGGTTTTGATTATTCCATGTGCTGAGAAGAAATCAGCAGCACCACTCTGGTGGTGGGTATTGGTATGTGAGTACACCGCGGTAAAGCTAATAACCGTCCGCTAAGAAATAGTGTAATGAATCCACGTGAGAATAGATTAGCAGCACTATTCTGGCGGTTAGTATTTGTATCCCGTGGGACGGTCTGCGTGTATGTATGAATGTATTTTTTTATGTATAAACGCATGCATGTATGTTTGCATATACGTATTTTTCTGTGCAATTATTAATGCAGCTACCAAAAATTGTCGGTGTGCGATTGCCTTGATAGGCCGTATTGTTGACACCCATTATCGTTGAGTGCATGTGTACGTGTAACGATAAAGGAATCAAAGTATGTTCTACGGCGCTCAAAGTTGCTTAATTAGCTAAAATGTTAAAGCCTATGAATCCGTATGCTAATATTTTTCCATTACATATATATAAGAAAAAATGGAAAAATAGACAGTTTTACCCCAGTATCTAGATCTGGCTCCGCAAGACACCTTCCGTTTTCATTGCGCTCTCTATCTGAACTGTCCGTTTTTCCCTCTATTCTGTTCACTTTCGGCATGGCATTAATGAAGTCCGAAATAACGCCACTCTCATCATCATTTTCTTCCGGCTCGTTATTACTGTCGTCCTCTTCTTCGTTATGAAACGAAAAGCTGGCCAACGGCACTTCGGCTTGTACTGGGAGGTTGCAGGACTGACGCATTATCGCTTGTTGCGCCCGTAGAGCATCGTAAACCCTACGTCTGCTAGGATCTCTTAGAACTGACCACGCCCGTTCCAGCCATTGGTACTCCAGTTGCTCCAGCTCTTGTGTAGCTCCATGATGGCGTTGACAATGATGATGTGTGTGATGCCAATTATGTCGAGGAGCATTCTCTTTAAGGTCACTATCATTAGAAATAACTTTACATTCGGCTGTATTTTGGCATCTATCTTCCGGTATTTTATCGTAACTCACGCTTCTACAATAAGTTTTAACATTGTTTTGTTCATCACTTTTGTATTGATTGATAGCTTTCTTATCTGGGTGTAGGCGAAGACGACCTGTTCGGACGGCTAGTTTTAGCGCAGCCTGGCTTGCCGTCGGTGTACATCCAATACAAGCATACAAGTCTATCTCTCCAGACGCAGCGGCTTCAGCTAGCAATTGAGCGTCTGTACACCCTTGGCCAGCATCCAGGATAAAATTGGAAGTTCTCTATAATAGTAATAATAATAATGAGCTCAGAGCACACCTTTCGGTCACATAGTTCATGGTTTGCCATTCTGATCCTATTTTAGTTAATTTGTTACTGGGTGCGCAACAATTCATACACAATTGCTTGCTTAGACAATTGCCTAATTTCCGCTACAAATAGTGTATAACTATTAAACAATTAATTAAATAATGTCATGTTTCACATTTCTTGACTAAATGTATATTGAGTATAGGGCGTTTAATCGGCTCCTATTGATGATTTGCTAGTAAGCACGAAACGCATGCGAACATGAGATTAAGCCTTTCGGCCATGCTGACTAGTTTTCCTTTCTGGTCCTATCTGAATTATTTTGTTACTAGGTGCGCAACATTTAACACACAATTGTACGTAAAAATGTATTGCAAGCAAGACGTTTAAGACAGAATGAAGAAATCACATTTTTCCATAAATGGCAAAGGTTGGAAAAAGCTACTCTGGCTTTTGCGATTTTCATACTCATCTCGTTATTGATAGAGCTGCCACAGAATGTAAACCTATCAACTATGTTCAGAATTTCACTCTGCAGTCGTAGAGTTGGAGTGAATGGTGGGTGATCCTGAAAATGAAATTTACATCTAGTAAGTGCTAACTTCATACCGAAAAACAGAACAACGAAAGCATATATATTTAAGGTGGTCTTAACTGAATCTTCCGATTATCGAATAAAAAATATAGACTGCATACTACATCTACATCGCGGGAGAACTTCGAAATCTGCATCCTGAACGTACGAAAGGTGGCTATTCATAATAGCATCCATTGCAAAACGAAACAAAAATGTGGCAAGTGGCCAGCCTTGACGAACACCATTGCTGGTTGTTGTGTGTTAATTCGTTGTGGACCTTAAAGCGAATAGAAGTGTTCGTGTAAAGAGCGCGCATATTCGTGCATTTGGTACGCGCACCACTTTTCGATAGAAGATCGAATAGAACATTGTGATCCACAGAGTCAAATGCACTCTTGAAGTAAAAAAAGACGGTTAATGTGGGACGGCGATATACATGTCGCTAATCAAGAATTTTCCTTAAGGTAAAAGTATTGCCTATACAACCTCGTCCTGACGAGAAACCGGCTAGTTCTTTGATCGTATGTAATTCACCCGAGGCGCGAAAATGCCGTAAAATTATCGAAGCAAATAATCTAGATGCAATTGGATTCAAGCTTAAACCACGATGGTTAACACATGAATTACGATTGTATTTATTGAAGATAGGAATGATGGTCAGCTCACTCCAAGCAAGCGGTACTGTCGCCTCATTCCAGATAGTAGGAAAAAGGTTAGTAAATGCTACAGAAATTGTATTAACACCATCCTTTAATAGACTCGGTAGCAAATCATCGCGGTCTGCAGCTTTGCGATGTTTACGAGGTAGGATTGCTTCCGTATCTTTAATTCTAATGGATTTTAGAGATTAACGTTCCACACTAATAATACATGCATATATTCGGGGATCGGGACTGACTTATGGGCTCAAGCAGATTGGTCTATCAAAACGTCTTATTTTATTGGTTGCAATCTAGACTCTGCGCAGCTATCCCTTAGAGTCTGCCAATCAAGCACTATCTGTCCAGATGGCAGTGGCCATTACCTGCGGAAGACGAAGCCTACTCTTCATGTTTACATTCCTGAACTGACTAGCTATCACCCGCCATTCGTCAGACCGGGAATTTCTATGGATGCGGGATTGTAAATGTGTCCAATTTATATACATATACTTTAAGAGTTCCCAAAAAGGACAAAATCGGTATACTGAATGGATTGCCTATTCCACATTATACAATGTTTTGTTTACACCGTTGAAAAATATAATGGAACTGGTGTTTATATCAAGATCGCAACTATGATATGAATAATTATTATCACCATCCGCGCAACTAATGTACGTTTAATTATAAAAAAATGTTTAATTCATCATCATCATCACCATCATCATCATCATCATCATCATCATCATCATCATCATCGCCACCACCACCACCACCATCATCATCATCATCATGTCCATCCATACAAAAGTCAGAAGTTACTAATGTTTCACTGACATATAACCATAAGGAGTTACAAAAAGTATGTAAATGAAAGCAGAAATAATATTTTAGACAAATTATTAGTGAGATTTACGAGAGAGAGAGAGAGAGAGAGAGCAGAGCAGAGAGACAGGAACACCTAGTTACTATGAGTAAGTTTATCAGGATAACTCACAGAAATGAGGCAAACTAAACCTCGCCACAACACCATTATGGCCAAGTTAGCATTCGGGCAAGGCAACATCAGCAATACAGCTTATGGCATCTGGGCAGATAATGCTCATCAGCCTTGGTTGGCAGACTATCTAGGAGAAGGAAAACTCCGAATACAAACCATCACAAGGAATGGGCGACCTAGTGTTCCTTTACAGTCCAAATATATAACCATGAAATATATATAATTTTTAATTCAATGTCACTTCACCAGACAATGTAGTGCCTGTTCCTTAATGACAGATTGAGGGTAGCGTGTTGGAATTTGAGGTCGAAATAGATGCCATATAGTCTCCAACGGAAGGAAAGAATAACCAAAAACATTGTTTATATCAAGATCTCAACCTTGATTCAAATAATTTTTACCACCGCATGCGTAACCAATACGCGTTCAAGTGTCTCTTGGTAACTGAAGACATGATTTAGCATGATAAAGTGATCAATACACGAAAAAATAGCGTTTGACCACAAGACAGATGGCCAACTTCTACTATCTAATCCATGAAACGGAGTTGCTTCGTTTGCCGCCACAAAACCTTCTTAAATTCCAATTATAGATAGGTGTGTTTCTCTATCCTAATAAATAGACGTTATCCAGAACTAAAGCAAGGCAAAAAATCTTAACGTGAAGCATTCCACGTCCTATGCGAAACGTTTTCTCGTAATGATTATTCAAATTCAGCTTTCTTGACTAATATATTTTTATGTACTATTGAAGTGGATCGTTTTTATATTTAAACCAAATAAATTAATCATTGTTTGTGCAGGTGATGGTAAGAATTCTTTAAATCATGTTTGCGAGCTTAAACTAAACAGCAATCCCAATGTATTTAATCGGTTGTACAAAAACAGCAAAACTACCGCCAGTTGCACGTACTGACGCGTTTCGACCATCCATGATCATCATCAGAGTACGACGGAAAACTGATTAGCGAGGATCAAACTGAAATGCATATATATATATATATATATATATATATATATATATAAATATATATATATATATATATATATATAAATATATATATATATATATATATATATATATATATATATATATATATATATATAAAAATTATATATGCGGCCCCTATCTAATTTTACTATATATATATATATATATATATATATGGGTGTGTGTATTTGTGTGGAGAAAGCTGCAAACAGTTAATGTTCGTGACTGCATAGAAATTGTGCAGCCGACATTTCTAGTCAAGTACGTTATATGCGGGAATACTAGAGGTGAGAGCCACACATCTAATTTTGCTTTCTATACAAATATACATTGCAGTTTGATCCTCGCTAGTAAGTTTGGCGCCGTCATGGAAGGTCGAAACGCGTGAGTACGTGTGACACTCGGTAGTTTTTCTATGTTGGTCGACGACTGGTTAAACTTAATTTTAAAAAAGAACAAATTAATTTCTGTTTCATTTTTCCAGTAAATAACTCGATGAGATAGAGCAAAAGCGCATCTGTAAATTTAATAATCATATCAACTTAAAATTGAAATGAGAACGCCATATTCGCATGAAGCATGAAGAACTTTATTACAAAAACACATACACATTACAGAAGAACGTACATTTGATTGCTTACCAGCGGTACTTAATCAAATCTTAAGCGTAGTTACTTACCTGGTGGTCAGAGCTAGTGAATGATGTGCATGTTCGCCAAAACCAGCAGGACTTCTGACACGAACAACAATGATGATCGGTGCTGTTCGTCGCATCAGCTAAATTACATAAGCTGGAATTATTGTCGCAGTTCTCTTGCGAGAGCATACAACAGCAGCACTCTGTTTTAGGCGTCCACGTACAGGTATGAAACGGTGACACCGGTAGCATTGCAAGAGATGAATGTAGACCAGCGTCGTGTTTGCCATGGCTGGCAATGCACGAGACAGCTTCACTTATGCAATTCGGATCAGCGTCCGTCTAATTATGGGAGATGCATAAACACAGATTTTACGTCAGAAGTAAAATACTTTCACGAACAAATAGTTTAAATTCAGACTCTTTGCAGAACAAACAGACGCAGAAAACAGTCATGTATCAGCTTTTAAGAGCTAATTAATTACTGCAGCATCATTATAATAAATATTCTTTTTTACGTGTAGGCTATAAAATCAAACTATGGCGTTCATTTCCCTTTTAAAAAGTGTAATATTCTATATCTATCTGGAAATTGGCACACACAATGTTTAGGCACGTTATGCGTCAATGTTGCAAAGATAGTATGGTTGTCAATTTTCATAACGATAAAAAATCCTGGGTTTACTTTCAGACAAAATCAAAGTGCGGCCAGTGTATGATGCACCAGGTTGTTGAGTTGGAAAAACTAAGTAGATAGCAGTGAACATATGTCCGAGTCGCAGAAAATTTGAGATAGAATGCGACTGGAAATACCGCTTCGTTTCTTACTGGTGTACAACATATGCCCCACCACTTCACACACACATACACACACACAGAGTGAATGTTGAGCAGCCTCTGCTATTCACGTGTCGTTCCCGCCCAAGGCATTCTATCCTTCATCTTTTGAGAATTAGGAGATGTTGACCGTGGCGCCACTCAAAGCCTAACGGCTGGCGAACTGCAAAACAAAATTAGTTATAATCGTCTATGAAATTCAAATGCCAGAGAACGTCCAATCGTGCCAACTTTTTAATGTTTATCAATTGGTATGATGATACTCGGACACTGGCATTCCTTATAATTATACTTTTGTGCTTCTATCAATCTGGTTAACGTTGCATTAGCAAAATTAATTGCCTTCGCTAAATTATGCAATGCTTTTTTATACCGATGAATTTATGATTATAATGGGAATGTTATTTACATCAAGACGGCAACCTTGATTTAAATAATTATAAATGCGGTCAGCAGATTAGCAGAGCTCACCATCGTCTCGACAAGATTGTTGTTGTTTATTAAAGAACATAGAGCTAGGAGATACGAAATGCAGCGCATTACATATATTAGTTGAATAACAACCTATAACTTTAAAATTCTGATTAATTAGGTAGTATTGAACGCTATTTATAAACGTATGCAATAGATGATGAGTTACTAGTTTGCGACAGATTTTAAGAATCAGGAAATCCGCTACCTTAAGCAACGAATACGAACAACTTAATGTAACTTATTTCATAATTTAATTACGATACTCTATTCTATTAAGTTGTTAACCGTCATTATATTCCATGTTAACAGGTATAAGATCACGGAAAAATCAGGAGGCCACTGGTTGCACCATCTCCTTAGCACGATGGCATAATTCTTGCCCTCGTACACAGAATAAACAGAATAAATTTACGTAATTTTAAATATACCTATATACGCATTTATGTATGTATTTATGCATCAAATTATGCATATATATATATATATATATATATATATATATATATGCATATATTTATATATGTGTATGTATGTATATATTTATATGTGTACGTGCGTATGTAAATATGTATCATGCGTTTTCTAGTTTTCGAAGAGCTAATAAAAATGTAATTATTTATGAGGCATTGCGTACCTGGTTCTAAATGGACCAGAATGGCATGAGAAAAGAAAACTAATGTTTACATGCTCTTCATGAATACTGGAGACTTACCAGTAGGAGCCGGCACTACGCCACTACACACCATACATTTGGTCATGAGATAATGGACTTATGAACGGTTCAACCCCCTATGCATATTGTTAATAAAGCAATAGTAGAGAAAGCTTCACATGAGAATCTTAGCCAGGCGATTTCAAAGACAAATCACTATAGATAATATCTACCAAGGCAATAAACGGCACCAGCACTATGACTTTTAGAGTGTATTTCATCAAAATTGAAAACATTCATTATGAACACCTGATACTCTAGCAAAACCCTATACTCGGACCTCGATCGACGCAAAGTTATCACATTTTCTGGTAATCGAGACAAATCAATGTGTTCCTATTGAAGAGAACTACTATATATATATATATATATATATATATATATATATATATATATATATAAACGTAATTATGTAGGTATTCCGTATCTAATAAAAATAGTCAGATAGGATCAGAAGAAAAATCGCATGAAAAAGGCATAATCTCATATTATATATATATATATATATATATATATATATATATATATATATATATATATATAAAGTCGCTTACTCATCAATGTAGACAGATGCTGTAAGGATTTATAGAGTAGACAAAGAAGCACTGACATCAAAGGAAATACTTTAACTACATAATCCAAAATAAAGCTGACAAAGACCAGCTTTATTTAATTTCTTCATAATACGCATTTAGTGTAAACGATACAATTATACTGATAGTTACTGCTCATGGCCATTTAAATTTCTGGCCTGCCCAGCGCCGAGCCACAATCAGTTCTACATGCAGCGTTATCATAAATCATGTTGATACTAATACGATTCAAACATCTATCAATCGAAATAAAATATGATGTTGTAGTCAATTTTCCCCGTCACTGTCATCAACTGCCTCGCTAGCATACAGATGGATAGGGAAAGTAATAGAGGAGGCGAATGGCGATGCAACCTCTTCAGTAGCGGAGCCGAATTCTTGATATCATAAGCAAAGTAGACAGCATATTTTCTTTTTTTAGTTCCCAAGTGATCAATTAGAGTAGAGTTTGTGTGTTCTCCATCACAATCGGATCGCTACGTGCATCAGGTACTGACCTCCGTAAATGTAGGAATAAATACATGCTTTGTTAACAACAGCTCCTGTCCGCGGCAATTTCTGGCCAGTACATGATGAGTTCCCAATAAGGACGAAACCGGTCTACTGGATCAATTGCCTTTTCTACACTATGCAATTCTTAGTTTATACAGACATATGTAAGTAATTAATGGGTCAGGTGTTTATATCAAGACCGCAACCTTGATTATAATAATTGTTATCACCACCCGCGCAAACAATGTTCGTTTAATTATATAAATGTTCATTTCAATACCACTTCCCCATGTAGTGTGATGTTTGTTCAATAATGACAGATTGGGGATGGTTAGTTGGAACTTTGGGTCTAAATGGATGCCATATGAGCTCCACCTAAAGGAAAATTAGACAAACCAGGTTACATTAGTTAGTATACAACTGAAAATTGTGTGCAGTGTAGTGTGCGGCAGGATGGCTCAGTGGTTAGAGCACCAGATTCCGAAGCAGACATGCCCAGGTTCGAGTCCTGTCCGCGGCAAATTCTGGCTAGTACATGAGTTCCCAATAAGGACGAAACCGGTCTACACTATACAATTCTTAGTTTATACCGACATATGAAAGTAATTAATGTGTCAGGTGTTTATATCAAGACTGCAAAACAAAATATCGGGAATACTACAAAGATCATTTTTACGCCACTGAATTATGGTGTAAAACTAAAACTAGACGACATCTCAAACTTGGTTCCAACGAACGAGTTGAACAATTGGGACGAAATCGTGATTTAAATGATTGATAATCCTAATTAACTAATATTAATGAGGTGAAAATGATGCAATAGGCGGTTGGAATCATTCATTCGGTATATTATGTCAATTTTCAAACTAATCAAACAGATTTGATTAAACTTGTTTATTGGATATATCCTTTGAATCTGCCCTTATAATACAAAGCTAGAAAGCGTCGAAAAGTAACTTCTGACACAGTACACGAAATCCAATTACAAAGTAGATAACGCTTACATTTTTGAGATGGGACTAATTGGCTTTTGATCGAAAATCATCGAAATCTATGGTGCAGCAACTATTTATTGGTTACAAGGATACGACTTGCCAAAATCAAACAGACAAATAAGACCATCCACTATATGAAGTCATTATAACTAAGAATATCACTGGTAATAAAAACTATTTGATTAAAGATTGCTGACTTAATAGAAATACAAATCAGATATCATCTAACTGGTAATACAATATAGTCAAACAACCACCAATCAAATGCACAATGTAGACTAAAGTAGAAATAATAACTGTTTGCGTAAAATCTATGGGGATTCTCAAAACTAGGCGTCAAATTAAAGCTAGATCGGCTTATAATAATGGTCGTAGAATTGTGAGACGCCAACTTAAGCGCAGTCTAAAATTCGATCTCGAATCCTTTTGGACCAGAAAGGCTGAAGAAATGGAAGAAGCGTTCGCGTCAATTATTCGCTTTTTGTACGAACTTATTCGCACAACAGGTCCGAGAAAATTAAAATTTACATACATGATATTAACAACCAGCTAATTACCGATAAAATAAGTCGTCTTAAAAGGTGGGCTGAACAATCCAAAAATAAATTTTCAGGGACATGCGTCAGTCCCGGTCCCCGAAAGTATGCATGTATCAACAGTGTGGAACATTAATCCCGAGAATCCAATGGAGTTAATGATAGGGAATGCAAATCTGTATTTTAAACGTCGCAAAGCATTAGGCGCTGATAATTTGCTTCCGAGTTTAGTTTAGGGTGGTGGCGATATCATTTCTAATCACCGACTAGCCTTTTTCGTACAAAATATTATACGTGCTCCCTAAAAAAACACGCTGGTCGCGTTAAGGTCTACAACGAATTAACGCATAACATTAATACCAACACTGTTGAGAATTAGAATCGTAAAGGCTACAGCAACTTCATACAACTTTCGCCATTTATGGAGAAACGCGAGTATTTCGCTCTGCCATAAGCGTGCAGTCTTACAATACGAAACTGAGAATGGCCACTTAAATTTGGTGATATTACATGTTCACAAGCACTCCACCACTGTTGTTTGATAAGCATAGCACGGGTAGGCTATCAACAACGAATAACGCACGCTGACATACGCAAACGTATTTTTCGCTCAGACAACAAGTTCTCGTTAAAAAAACAAATAAGGCTACATAAACTGCGTTGACTCGGTCACGTTTTGCGAATACCACCAATTCGATTGCCCAACGGAGCATTATTATCTCATCTTGCGTCAGGTTGGCGTAAGAAGCCAGACGAACTGATTTTGATATGACAGACACAGTTAAAGTCAACTACATCCAAATTGAGTAGTACGCACCCGTTCATCAGCCAGGGTGGTGTCCAAGTGCGAATCACAATTCCTGGCTGGTAGCCCTGTGCGATATAGCGTTGAGTCAAACTTGGTGGCGATCTTGTTGTAGCTCTTTAGTAAAATTATCTTTATAACTTTATTTTCTTAGTTGGGCAGAGTTAGTCGCAATGTTCGATTGTATTTATGACATTATAACCTGGTCATAATGGTGTTGTGTACAGATATTTATTTTGCCTCACTTCTCTATATTATCAAGGTTAATATACTCATAATAATTTGATTCTTTCACTCGTAAAGCACTCTATTTTAATAGTCCGCGTACCTAAATTGTTATTTTTGTCATTATTATTCATTTTCTTTTCTTTTGGTTGTATGTGAGCTAATTTGTTACTAGGTGCGCAACACCTAAAATAAACTTTAGCACATTTAAGCGGTTGGCGACGAAAACTATGCAAATTATCTTTGAGAACTAGGGTTCAGCAATCAGGTGCAAATCAGAACAATCGACAGAAGTTTCACTATATTTTCTTGTTGGTGTAATAAAATTATATTTTTCATTTAATTTAAACAACCTGTTATCAACACCCACGCAACCAATACCTGTTCAATTGAAGCATCTATTTAACTGACTTGAAAGTGGAAGCGCTCATGAATAAATAGATTTTTTGAAGCCGGCACTCCATTCGAGTAAAACCGAAGAGCGACTACCAGGCATTAGAGCCACATATATCTTATCTTCGAGAAGTAACGCATACCCTGCAGTTGTGATAATAAACAAGGTATTACTAAGTGTTATGTTCAGAAAGATTAATAGCAGTTGGATTGGTGCTAATTTCAAGACAGAAAACCTCACCTAACTAATACAATTCGATAATAGCTGCAAGTCCAAAATGCATATACTTATAACACGTGATGATGAACTAAATTTTATTGTTTGTTTTTCATAGCAATATCATGTAGCACCAAGCAAACCATAACGGATTAAAGAAATCATAAGCAAAAATAGGTTTGTACTTCGCTGACATGTAACACAAAAAAATTGATGTGAGGATTGAAAAAGACGATTTTGCGCCCACTTCTGGATGTAGTTAATTATTTAAATTCAGTTTCCTTCGTTTAGGTGGTCTGCCGCATAGGCTGCGTGTTCAATCTATCCGAAAGAGCCAATGAAGCAATTGGCGACGACCAAATCATGGTGTAAAAACTGACAATGTCGGTAATAGGTTTGCAAAGTATTTATAGTGGAAAAAAACAAGACACGGATTAGTGGTATGAAGAGGACTATTTTAAATCAATAGCTAAAAAATTTCAAGGCAGGCAAATTCATACCAAAAACATTCAGCAATAGAAAAACCGGCTGAGGGCAACGGTAGGAAAAAGCCAGTGTTCATAGAAAATACGTTTTATTCTTTTAATGACACATATGTACAGATTTGCGACAGTTCGAATGTTATTCAAAACAGAAACATATCTACAAAGCTAATTATAGCGCAATATATCCACCAAATATATAGATTAGAACACTTCTCATAATTCAAAATATAATTTTCTTGTTAAACTTCATGGAAAAATAGAAATTTTCTGAAAACGCTACTGCGTTCGTCTGTGGCTCCAACATAATTTCACCTTAAAGTAAATACAAAGTATTCACGCATGAAATATGTCAATCATAAGAAAAATCACTTCGAAACTAAATGAAGAAATCAATTCGGCAAAGACCGTCGAGTGTACCGCGGCCCAATAAGACCTATTTCTTAGCGAATGTGAAAATACTAGAACCTCAAAAGCTACTACATTTCAGAAAAGGAAAGTCAGATAGGTAGTGGAGAATAAGCACAACGCATAAATTTAAGATGCTAAAACGTCTCATTTTCATCGAGCATTCGCAATGGTAAAACCTACACACACAAAAATTTATTGTCATATATATAAAGCAATTTAATCCGTCGACGCTCCGAATTGAATATTGTCCGTCGTCTTTTATGAAAATGCATTGCAAACGCTAGCATATTTCCTACAGTCATGGTCAGTCGCAAAATTGACACATTACTGTTTTTGAGATAACCAGCAGTTGCCAAAATTCTATTCGACATTCAGTTAATCCAATATAGTGACTAATCCATAGGCAAGTTATAAATACGGCTTCACCTCTTCGAGCTCATTGCAACTTTCCGATGACGACGAGGAGGATGAACAGGATTCTGGAGCTTGTGGTTCAGCGGCGCGGAACTGAAAATACGATTGTGAAGAGGATGCTGCATTTGGTTTGTCGTTAGATTGCTGCGTCATAGTCCGAAATCAACGATTAGTAATGTTTGTAATTTGAAGGAAAGACAGCAATTAAGAGAAATAGGTTATCTTTGAAAAGTTGGAAAATTTATCAAAATAATATTAAATGTCGTTATTTTGTTAAAAATTTCCTAAACAACTTAACGAAATTGAATGCAATTTCTGCTTTTCACATTCTTCGTTATGTGTACAGTTTTCAGTGTACCGCAAATCATCATCATAAACAGAAAACTCAACAGCTCTCACGTCCCGCATAACCAATGGACAAAAAACGATAAAAAATATGTTTGTCAAAAATATTTTTTTAAAGAATAATAAAGGAGGGTGAATTAATAAGGCAAGGGCCTAGCTTAGATGGAAAAACTTACCTAGGTAATAAACAGAAGAACAGCAACCTAGACTTCTACACAGCACTATTTAATTCAAGCTAACTGCAAGGCAAAGCGATATCAGCCAGGAAACTTCGCTTCGATTTTCACTGTATCTCTTCATAGACAAGAACAAACCTCTCAGTTAACTCTGCCTAAATAAGAAAAGAATGTTGCGAAGATGATTCTACGAGAATGTGCATCGAAATCGACGCTGATCACAACTGGATTCCATATGACGCGGAATTTCTCACCAAGAGCAACAATGCGCACGTGAACACCACCCTGGTAGCGAGAGGATCTTATGCTACACAATTTGATTGGAGTTAACTTTATCTGTTATCTAAATTCAAAGTCTGTTCATCTTAGTTCTTACGCCAATTTAGCCCAGATAATAATATTCTACTGGGAAACAGAATTGACGGCATTCATAGGTCGGTAAAATCTTCAGTCCTTTACATTTCCAGGTGCACAGATTTTTGGCCTTTATTGATGGGTTCTTACTTGTCCCTTCCATTTCAAGCCATCCATTAGCTTGTCTGAAAATGATGCTGGAACCAGATCTGTGCACTTGTAAATATAAAGGATTCAATATTTTACAGACCTACAGGTGCTATCAATTGACCCGCGCAAGAAAAGGCCGGACGAATAAAAAGCATGAAGGACAGCATAACGTAATATAAATCAACATTTAATAATAGAAGGCATACTTAAAACGTGACTGTGTTTTTGCAATTAAGAATCACTTGTAAGACGCCACAAAAATACGTCTTCGGATGTCAACGTTGCTTATTCGTTGTTAGGAACCAAATAAAGGGTGTGCTTCTAAAACAACAGTGGTCGGATGCCAGTAGGCGTCTAAAATCTTCGAGTCGAAAGGGTAAATTATTACCAGGACATAACGAAATTGCACTAAAGACGAATTTAACACACGAACTTTAAAACAGAGACAGGTACTCGCGTTTCGTTGTAAATTGTGAAGGTTGGAGTAGGTTACTAAAGCTTTCATTATTATCATATTCGCCTAATCACTCAATTTACCTGAGTTCGTGATGGCATAAATTGAAAATTTAAATAAAAATGTAAAAAGTAGGTGCCTTCGACAGAAGCCACAGCTAGTGGTAACTTTGTGTGAAAAATTATCGTAAACCCTAACACGATCGGAAACTTTTTCGTAAGGAAAACACTTACGAAGCATAATACTCTTCGACAGAATATCGAATAGAAAGTCGCGACCCACGAAGTCAAAAGCATCGTCGAGGTCTATGTAAACAGTCTTTGTGTGGCTACAACAAACATGTCACTGTTCAAACATTTTGTCCTAATGTAAACATATTAGCTAGACAACCTCGCCCTGATCAGAATCCGACTTGTTCTTGTATAGTACGTGAATCATGTTAAGCCTTCAGACGGCGCAAGATAATGCAGGCCAATATCCGAGTTACGATTGAAGCAAGGTTTATACCACAATAGTGTTTGTACGAAATTTGATTGCCTTTTAATGAAGATATGAATGATGATCGACGACACCCTCTGAGCAATCGGCGCGTTCTTCTCACTCTTTACAGTACTAAAAAGCTTAGTCAATGCCCCAAATATTGCCGCCACTTTCCTTACACAGAGTTGAGGCTAAATCGTCGCAGCATGCAGCTCAGCTATGCTCAAAATATAAGACTGCACTACAAATTTAGAATTCTGATGGTTGTCCTAATTTATTAGCCCACATTGTTGATAAAGACATATTTTCCGGACGCGAGACTGATGCAACTTCCAAAGAATATTAATATTTTTTTATGTATTCAGATCACTTACCAAGACAGTATATTTCATCAGTTATCAGATAATTTTTACAATTTTTTACTGTTTGACTAATTTTAAACTTTACCATACTTGTTGCTCGAATAACTAGGAACAACCATCGACTGTTATCTGATGCGAAAGCCTATTTCACCTCTTTCTGATCGAAATAGATTCAAATAGTTCTACTAGTATTATTATAATTCAAGCTGGCAAAATTTGACGCCTCGGCTGTAGAATCACCAGACTTTTCAGAGCCAATGACCAATTCATCGGAAGCCAACCAAGACCGGTTTCGTCCCAATTGAGATCCAAATAAGAACGAAATCGGTCTACTGGATGAATTGCCTTTCTACACCATACAATACTTAGTTTATACTGATAAATGTATGGACATAATTTGTCAGGTGGTTATATCAAGATCGCAACCTAGATTAAAGTAATTGTTATTAACGCCCGCGCAACCAATTTTCGTTTAATTTGAGACTTCTTATTTAGCTTCCCGGAAATTGTGCGTGCACATCTACAACGGATAAGTGCATGGTCAGAATCACCATACGTGTTCCAAAACGAATGGCGGTGCTAGATGCAACTTCATCAACTTTAACTGATTTCTACAACATATAGTTAAGCCAACAGCTATCTGGAGGCCGGAGAAGGCACTGTGGCACAACGCATTACCTGATAATTGTACAATCTACGCTCTGTGCAGCTATTCAACAGTTAGGCATTGAGCTCAAAGTGTGTCTTCCGTCGAAAGGAAATTCTGCGTCACTTAAACACGCCCAGAACTTGAGCAGTCATCCCACCCAACACTAAGACTATCCCTGAACTTGTTGAGAAATTCGTCGCCATTTTCTGGTGCGGGACAATTGATGGCACTCGTAGGTCGGTAAAATAATGAATCCTTCATATTTCTTGGTGCTTCGATTATTGGCCTTGATATATGAGTTCTCATTTGTCCTCCATCAGCCGTTTGTCTGAAATTGACGTTGGAACAAGATATTCCATTCTTTTTTCCGAATTTTCGGGACTTCATTTCCAGTCCCATCTTCAGGGTTGACACCATACGCAAAGGAAAAAAACAACTTGTGGCAAATGTGTTATCCTCATTCAAGACAGATCTATTTATATTTTATTTAATTCCTAAAGTATTTTTATTGTTTTTACTAATATCCTGTCTTTATACCTATTCTCTTATACTCAAATGTATACACAAATTTATACATGTCAAGCCCCTTTCACACATCAACGTATATGCTGCTAACTGTAAGAAAACCCTATGGATTCGCATACACAAATAACAAAGTGGATAAAGGCCATTTATTTCGTGAATATTAATCATCTCTTATACAATTAGGAGCTCCCTCGATGCGGCCCATTATGTCAATGATCAACGCTCCACAACATAAACCAGCCAAATTTCTCTGCAAACTACTTGAACCAATACGGAGCATCATAAACGCAAACACTATCAAGGACTCCTTCGAACTAGCAAATAAATTAAAGAGGAAGAACATCCTACAGAATAAAATGGTCTCGCTTGACGTCTCATCCTTATTTACAAACATACCACTGGATAAGACAACGGAGATCTTGTGTGACCTCATCAAAAATGAGTTTTTTGACTTCCCTATAGACACCAATGACATCAAAGACCTCATATTAGCATGTACTAAAAACGTGCAATTTACATTTGAAGGGATACACTAAAGCCAGATCAATGGTGTAGCTATGGGAAGTTGCATCGCACCCCTCCTGGCAGATGTATACATGTATCACCTTGGAAAAAACGAGCCTAAAAGTTGACCAGGGCACTCTACAAAAGGTATGTAGATGATATCTTGTTGTTCATCTCAGAAGCAGCAGACCCTTCCGAAATCCTCAAACAAGCAAATGGAGTCGATCCAGACATCAAATTCACTCTCGAGGTAGAGAAAGACGACAGTTTTCCCTTCCTTGACATCAAACTCACTCGAGAAGCAAACGGAGATTTGACACTGGCCATACATAGAAAATCCACTTTCACCGGACAATACATTCACTACAACAGCAGTGTGCCAAAATCCCACAAAAGAAACTTAGTAAACAACCTAGCAAACAGAATCAGGAAGATCTGCTCTGAACACAAGATTGAGGAAGAACTGGGCTACCTCAGGAAAATTTTGCTAATGAACAACTACCCAGAGCGTTTCATTGATGTCAACATCAGACCACGGCAGATTCGTACTAGAGAGGATACCGTCAAGCAGGTTTTCCTAAACTTACCATTTAGAGGCGACGTACCAGCCTCAATAATTGCACGGCGGCTGAATAGAATAACTAAGGACAACTTTCCCAGTGTTAAAGTTAATATGACATTTAGTACACAGAGAATCATGAGGTTGGATGCCAAAGATCAATTGCCAATTCTCTCCAAATCATTCATAGCCTACAAATTTTCATGTATGTGCGGTAGCACATATATCGGACGTACGAAGAAGCAATTGATAAGCAGAATCCAGCAACATTTGCCACAGAAATTGATTAACAAAGGCTTGGCACCGTCAGGAAAATCAGCTATTTCCGATCATATATTGGCAACGGGGCACCCTGTCAATTCGACCAATTTCACAATTCTACATAAATCAAAATCAGAAAAATTATTATTTATCTATGAAGCCCTTTACATAAAACAACAAGCACCTGACCTTAATATTCAAAAGTTTCATCAACATGATATTCTTATCGACTGGCCAAGAATAACAAAATTCAACAACAATCTACTAGTATCCAGTCAAGAACAAACAGGCCCTCGACTAGAATCAACAAACATACAATCGGATTGGCAACAAACTGAAGTGGAAATAACAGAGGCGCATACGATGACAGAAGTCTCCAAACAATGTGAGCGTTTAACACTGCAATCCACACTGGCGCTGTTACCATGTGGAAACGACAACTTTGCGCAACAAGGTGAAACGATCAACTATACTGGGAAAAATAGCACTTGTATATGTAACAGTGAACAATGCGCACAAATGATTAATTCTCAAGCTATCAAAACAATAATGACCAGATCTCAGACATCACTTTGCAATACTGCGAGAATGACCTTTACATGCAAACACGCATACACACAAACACAAACGCATACACACTCACCAACTAGCCAAAACAAGAAACAGAAGTAAAAACGAGTCAGATTTGTTACCACTAGCATAATCAATTGAAAACCCAAAATGTATAAATATGTATGATTGTATAAGAGATGATTAGTATTCAAAAAATAAATGGCCTTTATGCACTTTTTTATTTGTGTTTTCCTATTTATTTTTTAGTATTTCATTTAAATTTTATTATTTCCTTACTGATATTGCTTTATACCTATATCTCATATAAATATCCATCTATATACACATCCACACGCTATATCTTCTGCATATATAGATAAGCATATAAGCAACCATGTGGGTTAAACGAACATTGGTTGCGCGGGTGGTGATAACAATTATTATAATCAAGGTTGCGGTCTTGATATAAACACCTGACCCATTAATTTCTTACATATGTCAATATAAACTAAGAATTGTATAGTGTA
This sequence comes from Eudiplozoon nipponicum, assembly GCA_029291075.1. NCBI lineage: Eukaryota > Metazoa > Platyhelminthes > Monogenea > Mazocraeidea > Diplozoidae > Eudiplozoon > Eudiplozoon nipponicum. Next base: position 60,654 of record JAQBSW010002995.1, read on the forward strand.
GAAAAGGCAATTCATCCAGTGGACCAGTTTCGTCCTTATTAGGAACTCATCATGTACTGGCCAGAATTTGCCGCGGACAGGACTCGATCCTGGGCACATATGCTTCGGAATCTGGTGCTCTAACCACTGAGCCATCCTGCCGCACACTACACTGAACACAATTTTCAGTTATATACTAACTAATGTAACTTGGTTAGTCTATTTTTCCTTTAGGTGGAGCTCATATGGCATACATTTAGACCCAAAGTTCCAGCCAACCATCTCCAATCTGTCATTACTGAACAAACATCACACTACATGGGGAAGTGGTATTGAAATGAACATTTATATAATTAAACGAACATTGGTTGCACGGGTGGTGATAACAATTACTATAATCAAGGTTGTGGTCTTGATATAAACACCTGACCCATTAATTACTTACATATGTCAGTATAAACTAAGAATTGTATAGTGTAGAAAAGGCAATTCATCCAGTAGACCGGTTTGCAATTTATTGAGAACCTATCATGTACTGGCTAGAATTTGCCGCGGACAGGATTCGAACCTGGGCACGTCTGCTACGGAATAACCATGGGTTCTTGCTACATCTTTATAAATATCTATATATCTATCATATATATATATATATATATATATATATATATATATATATATAAAAATCTACACACACCCTGAGTGCAGAGTATAATTAATTTACAAACATTTTTTTTATACTCACTATTTATATATAAAAATATCCATACATATACACGTCTACAAACAATATATAAATATCTTCCTAATTTGGAATCACGGGGACAATGAGTTGGAGAATTTTCTGTATTTAGCTAATCAACTGGGAGAGGTAAAATTCACATTGAAAAAAGAAAACAAAGAAGAATTATCGTTTCTAGATGTAAAATTAAAATGAATGGGTCAGACATTAGAGAAAGATATTTACAGCAAGGATACTTATTCTGGTATCCTCCTGAACTATTGCTCTAATCACCCGTTTGGGATGAAACTAGGCATTCTAAAATCTATGATAATAAGAAGTCTTAAAATAGTGGATCTAAAATATAGGGATAAAGAACTGATGAAATTGAAAGAAATATTCAGGATAAATGGTTATCCGGAAAAATTAACTGAGAAAATCAGAAAGGAGACATTATTGCGATTTAATAGAAGAATAACCCAAGGAGAAACGGGCAGGAGATTTAGATAATCAGAATGACGATAAGCACAGAACTCTGGTTCTACCAGACTCCAAATTAAGTAGAAAGATTAGGATATTAGCAACGAAATACAACATAAGAACAGTGTTAAGACAACCAGTTACAATAGGCAATAAGTTACCGAATCAGAAAGAAAAAATAGAACCGCTCAACACATCAGGGGTTTATGAGATACCTTGTAAAGATTGCAATCTTAGGTATATAGGTGAAACCATGCGTCCAATAAAGGTACGTAGAGGTGAACATAAGACTGCATGCAAATACAGACATAGTCATAGATCAGATCTAGCCAGGCACTCAATGGAGACAGGTCATCAGATAAACTGGGACGGCTGTAAACGGATTGCACTATGTAACCGAAATAGATTAACCAGGTTGATTAGAGAATCAATTGAAATAAAATCAGGAATGAACGTCATGAATATGACATGTGTAGAAAAATCATTAGGCCCAATATTTAATGAAGCCTTCTCGAATGGAAAGGAAAAACAGAACGAATTAGATGGAGTTAGAGAGAGGTAATTTGGCTATATATATATATATATATATATATATATATATATATATATATATATATGATGAACATTTCAATTTATATAAGATTTCACGTTGTTGCTTATATGTTTACCTAAATATATTTAAAAATATGGGTATCTATATATATATATATATATATTTCTGCAGATGATTCTAAATATTCATATAAGATGTGGATGAACTTACATGATTGCTTATATGCTTATCTGTATATACATAGATAGTGTGTGGACGTATGTATAAATGGATATTTTATAAGATGTGGGTGTGTGTATATAATATAAATAAGTAAAAATAAAATTTAAATATAAAAGATTGCTAATTTTATATATATATATATATATATATATATATATATATACGTAGTATAGATATATATAGATATATATGAAGGATATATAGATATTTATAAAAGATGTGGGAAGAACCCACATGGTTGCTTATATGCTTATCTATATATACATAATATATAGCCTATGGAATTATATGGATGTTTTTTATAAGAAGTGAGTATATATGTAATTATGAATAAGTAAATAAATATAAAATTTATTATATAGGTATATCCGACACAGATATTTTAATGGAGAAACTAATTTATATAGGATATGAGTATTAATGTGTATTTGGCTGAGAGACGATTTCGTTAGTGTAAACTCCGTATTCGGTCTTGTCAAAACGATAGAATAATACTCTATAGACTTTCAACAGTTTTTTAATCTCTCTGTCTATAACCGATTGCAAGCTGGATGGAATTAGGTGAACTGGGGGGCATGTGAGGATTACTGCAATATTGAATTCAAAATTTGTTGATCTTTCTATGCGTCCGGAACAGCAATTAAAATATAGATATCAGTGATAGGCGTGTTTATCAATACATTAAGTGTGCTTATAGTTATTCAATAAATGTCACTTTAGTAAAATACACATGTTTATAGGTAGTTGTGTGCGCAGAGGGGGACAGGGATAAGTTTTTGTATACATTTGAGTATTAGAGACTAGGTATGAAGACCGGATATTAGGAAGACAATTAAAAATACTTTTAGAATTAAAATAGATATAAATATATCTGTCTTGAATGAGGATACCACATTTGTCACAAGTTGTGTTTTACTCCTGTGCGTATTGTGTCAACCCTGAAGATGAGACTGGAAATGAGGTCTCGAAATATAGGACAAAGAACAATGGAAAATCTTGATCCAACGTCATTTTCAGACAATCAGCTAATTGAAGGCTTAAAGAAGAAGGGACAAGTGAGAACCCATCAATTGAGGCCAAAAATTACATCATCTGAAGATGAAGGAAGTTCAAGATTTTACCGACCTATGAGTGCTATCAATTGTCCCGCACAAGAAAAATGCGGTCAAATCCACAACAAGAAGGACAGCACTGAGAAAATAAATACATCTTTTAAAATATATAAATAAACATTTAAGCAACCATGTGAGGTCCTCCCAAATATTATTTTAAATATTTACATTTCTATCCATCAATAAATGTATATACATGCATATATATATATATATATATATATATATATATATATATATATATATAAATGAATTTGTAAGTCAACATATAAGTAGCTATGTAAGTTCCCACGAAAGCACACTATTCACTACAGTTATAGCCAAATTACTTCTTTCTAACTCCATCTAAATTTTTCCGTCTACTATCTCAAATTCATAGTCGCGGTCTCTTAGTTGTAATTCTTATTAACTCTGATTCCTCCAATTTAAGTTTCTATCCCTACGAGAAGGCTTCATTGAATATGTGGCCTAATGATTTTTATATAGATGTCACTTTTTATTTCAATTGATTCCCTAATCAACCTGGTAAATATATTTCGGCTACATAGGGCAATATGTTTACAGCCATCCCATTTTATCGGATGACCTGTCTCCATTGAGTCCCTGGCTAGATGTGATCAATGATTACGTCCATATTTGCATGCAGTTTTATGTTCTACTTTACTTACCTTTATTGGACACATGGTTTCTCATACATACCTAATTTTGTAATATTTACAAGATATCTCATAATCCCCTGATGTGTTGAGCGGTTCTATTTTTTCTTTCTGATTCGGTAGCTTATTGTCTACTGTAACTGATTGTCTTAACACTAATCTTATGTTGTATTTCGTTGCTAATGTCCTAATTTTTCTACTTAATCTAGAATCTGGTAAAACCAGAGTTCTGTGCTTACCTTCCTTTCATTGTTTATTTTTCCATTAAATCGCCATAGTTTATGTTTTTTGTAGTTAATTTTTCCGGATAACCATTTATCCCGAATACTTATTTCAAATCCACTATTTTAAGACTTCTTATTATCATGGATTTTAGAATGCCTATTTTCAGCCCAAACGAGTGATAAGAGCAATAATTCAGGAAGATAAGATAATAAGTATCTATCCTATAAGAATCTTTTTCTATTGTCTGACCAATTCGTTTTCATTTTACATCTAGAAATGATAATTCTTGTTTCCTTTATTTTTTCAATGTAAATTTTACCTCTCCCAGTTGATTAGCTAAATACAGAAAATTCTCAAACTGATTGTCCCCGAGATTCCAAATTAAGATGTCATCTTAGAATCTTAAATATAAGTTTAGTTTGAGAGGAGATCTGAATAAGAGATATTTTTCTAAATAATGCACGTAAATTTTAGCTACTGGAATCGATAATGGTTGTCTCATAGGAACACCTTTAACTTATAGATAGAATTCATATCTAAATATAAAGAATGTAGAGGACATATAAATTTTAAACATTTCCATAATACTCCTTAGCATCATTTTACTACCTTCTTGTAATTCATGGTATTCCGTTAGACAACGTTGGACACACTCTAATGCAACCTGTACCGGAATGTTAGTATATATAGATACCACATCCAGGTTTGCCAGTTTATCATTCTCTAATAATTTATATTTACAAGTCAAGTGATGAGTGTTCTTTAACGTAAAATCTAGAAAATGTGTGTAATTTCTTATTACATGGCACAGAAATTTTGACATTTTATAAGTTGGAGAATTCTAAGCATTTACAATTAACCTAAGTGGATTATCTTCTTATGAATCTTTACTAAACCATACATAATGGGAGGGAGTGTTTCTTTATATCAATGATTTCCCAAGTACTAAATCTAATTCCCCAGATCCAATCATTTGATTAATTAAAGTTTTAACCTCACCTTGTAATTTATCAATTGGGTCCCTATTTATTTTATGAAAGACTTTTATTATTTAATTGCACATACATCTTATCATTATAATTTATCTGATGCATTAGAACTGTTGCTCCACATTTACCTGCCGTAAGGCATATTACTTAATTGGATAACAAATTCGAACTCACTCTTATCAAATCATAATTCCGCTTACATTTATCCTCTAACGCCAATTTGGCAACATCTAACTCAAATTTAGTTTTAACTTTTTCTGGGAAGAATTTCGTGATTTTAACTCTCATTCATAATTTTAGTCTTTGTATTTATTCTATGGGAACAACCGTGTTCAGTCCCAGGTTTAGTAATGATTTCAAACTCAGGTATATAGATAAAGCCATGCGTCCAATAAAGGTAATTAGAGGGGAACATAAACCTGCATGCAAATATGGACATAGTCCTAGATCAGATCTAGCCAGGCACTCAATGGAGACAGGTCATCAGATAAACTGGGATGGTTGTAAACGTAATGAATGTGGCATTTGCAGAAAAATCATTAGGCCCCATATTTAATGAAGCCTTCTCGTAGGGAAGGAAACGTAAATTGGAGGAATCAGAGTTAATAACAAATCCAACTAAGAGAACGCGACTATGAATTATGAGGTAGTAAACGGAACAATTAAAATGGAGTTAGGAAGAGGTAATTTGGCTATAATTGTAGTGAATAGTGTGCTTTCGAGGGAACTTACATAGCTACTTATCTGTTGATTTTCACTCTCTCACACACACACACACATATATATATGCATTTATATAAATTTATTGATGATTTTAAATAATATCTGGGAGAACCTCACTTGGTTGCATATGTTTATTTAGATACGCATATTATATATATATATATATATATATATATATATATATATATATGATTAATATTTATATAAGATGTGATAGAAACCTACATGGTTGCTTATATCTTTATCTAAATATACATAATAGATATGTGCATATATATGTATATATATATATTATGCAGAGACCTATATATGAATGATTCTATATATTCATATACGGTGTGGGGCGAACTCAGATGGTTGCATAAATACTTATTTAGATTTTCGAAATATAAATGTGGAAGAATATATAAATTCTTATATAAGATGTGAGGGGAACTCACATGGTTGATTAGGTGGATTGAGATAAATATTTTCTTTTGTTTAGACGTGTATATGCATGGATATTTTTATATTCATTTAAATGTGAGTATAAACACAAATACATATGTAAAGTAAATATATTATGCAATCAGGGTGAATTGTAGGTACTAGAAGTTCAAATACCCATTGTTTTTCTTACAGATACATACATACACACATATATATGTACGCCTATATGTACATAGACATATAAATAGATTTTTTTAAATTAAAAAATGCGTTTTGACTGATTTAATTTATCCACGGAGCTGCTTGTATGATATTCATATTATATATGGCGTATATATATATATATATATATATATATGATGGATATATACATATTTATAAGAGATGTAGGCAGAACCCACATGATTGCTCATATGCTCATCTATATATGCATAAGATATAGCGTGTGGATGTATATATACATGGATATTTATATAAGATGAGTATAAATATATATATATATATATATATATATATATATATATCAACATCAACCTTATTATCATGCTTGTACTTTAAAGTGAATAGGACGACTATCTTACTTCTTCGTCCGATTCGGAGTCACTGTCAGACGACTGATCATGTTTTATTTCCGGTTTAATTTCATCCTCGATCAGATCAGTTACTGCAGTGTCCAAATGTCGAGCATTTGTTCGAGCATGCTTCACCTTTTTAACTATGGCTTGCATTTTCTTCTTCTTCTTCTTCCGTTCATTCTCCAGTTTCGAGTCGTTCTCTGTGGAGGCAGCTGCAGTTAAACCACAAGCCTCGGCTTTAAGTTGCTTATCCAATTCTTCCAGTGAGTCAGACGACATATAACCTTTACAGACAAGTGAATCAGACTGAAATTTATGCTTATTTTTGTCGTCAGACGAGCGACTGCAGGTGTCCGCATCCTCTGCATCAGAAGCGGAAGATGAGTTGCCGGACGAAGAACTGCATTTACAGCTCGGCTGTTTGGTTTTGATGTCAGAGTCGGCATTTCTATCCTCGTCTGAGGCAGATGATGACGAACAGGCATTCTGCTTGTTTTTCTTCATTTTTAGTTTATCAATACGCTCAAGCAAATTTTTCGCGTTCTTAAAGAAGCCCTTTGTATCCTCCATGCACATGTAACAGCGAGCAGTTTTCCGATAGCGTTTAAGGGCACATTCACTGCAGAAATAGTGCTTGCATCTAAATTGACCAGAAATGGACAATATCAAAATAAAGGAAAGATGACCAGCAAACACCACTTTTATCCAACATTTTAAGAAAATAACTTTTAAAGTCTAGGCAATTTCATCATAGCGTGAAATAATCAACATTCGCAAACGTATTTCGATCGTGCAAAATATAAAAAAGAATTTTTAAAATTTGATGGTAAAGACGGAAATGATTTTTGACATTGAATTAATATAAATAAACAAAAAACAATCGGATTTCCAATACGCAAATTGAAATTGGTTGATTACATCCTAAATTACGAAAAATGATGCTTTAAAATTATTAAAATCAGCAAAATAAAATATCAGCATTAAGAAACAGATATTCAGTTTTCTTTTAAATAATGATTTCCTTTGCGCAACGCTATTATCATATTCGATGTTTCCACAAATGAAAATTTTGGAACAATTGATAGCACTCGTAGATCGATAAAATCTGGATTCCTTTACATTTCCAGGTGCACAGCCTGATTAATTGGTTCTCACTGGTCCCATCATTCTTAAAACTTCCATACGTGTACTTTCTACCGAAAATGTTGTAATTATGCCGACGCTTTCACGTTTCGGAATGCCTTTTCTCGTTCTATTCTGAAGACATCAACACAATAGTCACAGAAGAAGTAACATGTGCAAAATACGATATAATCATCCAATGTAGGTCTATTTATATTTATTTAACTTAAGTAAGTTTTGGTTTGCCAAAATATCTGGCTTTAATAACTGTTTATCTATACAAACACACACACAAACACACAGAAATGTTTGTACATATATAGAATAACTATAAGAAAACCGTATACATTGACATGCCTAGCCATAATTTCAGGATTCTCTTAAATAATTTCCAGACGCGTCGAACAATCAACCAAATATTGTTTTTCAGTTTATCGCAATTACACTCAATTCCCGGTTTATCTAATCCCATTATGCGTGCAATAGGTTATAGAGAGAGAGAGAGCGGAGTTAGCAATAGTCAACAAATTACAATATTACTGTAATGTTGCCTGGTCAAATCAATTAGAATTAGAATTGTGTTGAATTCAAGATTTTATCGATAAACGAGTGCTATCAATTGTCCAACAATAACCAATTCTGGAAACAACGCAAATATTTAATACATTGATTGATTAACAAGGCCATTAAACTCTCTCTCTCTCTGTGTCTATCTCTCCTTACAGATATATATATATATATATATATATTCTTTTGAAATGCGAGCTTTAATAAAATTCATTGTTCCCTTCCTGTGTGCAAAAACAAAAAGAAATTTTATCAGATATAAGAAAATTTTCTTTCTCATGGTCTTCTCAAATATCTACTCATGAACATATCTTTATATATAAATTGGAAAGCAAAACAAGATAGAAATATTTGAACATAGAGAGAGTGTGGAAAATAGAAACCAATCAAATTGCGTGCGTCACATCCAGTTCAAGCTCAATGCTTGTACGTGCTTCTTCTGCTTACATAAATCCGGCTGCAATTTGTTTATCCATAAGGCTTCGTATGTGGCTAGCTCCCTTTTGTTTTTGCATTTAGTAATTACTTTGAATGCTACGTCTGGAGAACATACGTGCGATGTTTAGATGATGTGTTGCGCAATAGCAGACGTGTATTCACCATTTGATTTAAAACAGGCGTTCAAGTTGCAATGTTCCCTCATTCGAGTAATTAACCGTCTGGTCGATCGGCCTACGTAAGTTGATCGACAACTTGCGCATGTATATTGATAAATAATATTTGATATCGACATTAACGGCTGTTTCTCTTTGATTGCTGGTAAAGGCAAGTGTGTTACCCTAAATAACACTCGTAGTTTGGCTGCATTAAATGTGCGTGTCAATGCTGCTTCAACTTTCTTTTGTGCCATTCGGGAAACTGCATCCCCTTAAATGGGATGTTTAGGTAGACTGTTTTGCTTTCCAATTTATATATAAAGATATGTTCATGAGTAGATATTTGAGAAGACCATGAGAAAGAAAATTTTCTTATATCTGATAAAATTTCTTTTTGTTTTTGCATACAAGGGAAATGAATATATATATATATATATATATATATATATATATATATATATATATATATATATATGAGGTCAAGGCATTCCTCACAAATGGTGTCTTAAAAGCGCGAGCAATATGAAGTGGACTTCATTGTACACATTAGGCTGCAAATAAGGTACATTTTATGGTGCCGCTGCTTTTTGGAGCTTTACCTACGAATCGCGCATGTTATTATGATCTATGATTACTGGATGGACACTTTAGTTTCGTTTTCAGTTTTATTTGCGACTCATGGTAGAAAGCTTAGCTTGTCAATTTGCGCTCCATAATCATTATATCTGGCAGCGTTATCATTATACACTGTCACCAAATTGATGCACGCAAACCTCAAATGATAGCAGGAATGTGCAATGGACATCCTTTTCTGATCTTTTACTGATCCAGTAAATAACTTTTATTATTTTGTCCAGTCTCAAGATCCAATGTAGCTCACTTATCAGCGTTTACATTTGAATTTATTCACTATTCAGAGGTTAGACACACAGTATGAAAAAGTATCACAGGACACCGAACATTATTATTAATGCGATCTTTAGTCTTCCTTTATAACACATTGCAATATACTAGTAGCTCTTACGCAATAGTTGTTAATTAATCAACGAAAGTAAAAGAATAAGCTTTATACAGCCTTAATGTACCACTAGGAATATAGGTCTTGTAGATTATTTTACAGCTCACACAACTATACGCAATTTTATGCAGCCGTGAAGCTTTAGTACGTTATGCTGATAACGTTCCGTTTACTGGTTCATCGTCATTATCGCGGCATTATCAATAAAAGCAATACTTCAAAACTTATGCTACCAAGACCAGCTAATTTAGATTTTAGAAAATTTTCACCTTTTTCCCCGTAAAGATGAGTGTTATAGTTTGTCTACATCTATTAGAGGTTTATACTAATTTAGCTATCCTGAAAATGCGAATGCAAGTCTACAACGGACGACTGCACGGTACGAGTCGACAAAACTGAACGACAGTCCTGGAAGCAGCCACATCATCAATAACTAATTAAAATATGACCCATTTTAGTCCACAGTTGTCTTTGAGCTGGGAAACGTCATGCGGTGCAACGCCTTACGCCAATTCTGAAGTTTCTGCTACTCTACCTTCTGTGTAGTTCTCCAGCCATCGATTACCATAATCGTTGCGCATTGAGCTTACTGGATAAAAGCACACCATCTATGAATAATTACTACATAACCCATTTTAGTCCGCAGTTGTTCTTGAGCTGGGAAACGCCAGGTGGCGCAACGCCTTAAGCTAAGTCTGAAGTTTCTGCTACTCTACCTTCTGTGTAGTTCTCCAGCCATTGATTACCATTATCGTTACGCATTGAGTTTAAAAGTTATTTACTATCCATCCGCTCGTCTGTCAGGATGGAGTCCACAATCGCATCATAGTTCTTGGCTGGAAACCCCGCGCGGTATAGTATCGAGTCGAGCTTAGTTGCGATCTTGTTGAATATTTTTTCTTTTTTGGCATAGTTAGCAGTAATATTTGATTGTGTTGATGACGAGATACAATGAAAACCGCAAGAAGGCGGTATTGCTGATGATGCCTTTCCATAATGCAGACTTGCCCACTATGGTGTTGTAAAGAGGTTTCGTTTGCCTTACTCTCCGTGTATTATCTAGATCCCTATCATGAATACCTATCTTAAAAATTTTTATAATATTTTGTGTTGTTTGTAGAAATTATTTTAGCCCTTCCTTCTTAACTTAATTTCTTCCTTCTCGTGGTTATATAGCAGTGAAGCATCAGTTATTAACGACTTTAGTATTGCTGGCTGTGATTATGATGATGTTACCCAAGTGATAAACTTTGTCTTTTAGGCAACCATATCCGGCAATTATGTCATACATAAACTACGACTATATTCCTACGTAAAGGAAAGGCTAAAGAAGAAAAATTATTTAGTATATAATTGAAAATTATTTGTAGTATGCAGCAGGGTGGCTGTGGTTAGAGAAAAAGATTCCGAAGCAGACGTGCCCTGTTTCGAGTCCTGTCCGCAGAAAATTCTGGACAGTTCGAGAAAGGATTACAATAAGGACGAAACCGAGCTACGAGAAAAACTGCCTTTTCTGCATTGTGCAATGAATAGTTAATACTGACTAATGTCTATATAATGGGTGTGATGTTTACATGAAGATCGCAACCGTGATTTAAACAATTTTTATCACCGCCCACTAAACCAATGTTCGTTTAAATATATAAATGTTCAATTAAATACATTTCCACAGGTAGCGTGGTTTATGTTCTATAATGATAGATTCGGAGCATTTATAGGCTCCACCTAAGGGAAAGGCTAGCCAAGAAACATTGACTTGTATATAAAACAATCTGTTTTGTGTGCGACAGAGTGGCTCATTGGTTATGGCAACAGATTCCGAATCGGACAGCCCAGATTCGAACCCTGTCCGCGGCAAATTTTGGACATACCTGATGAGTTCCTAATACTAATGAAACCAGTATACTGGATGAATTGCCTTTTCTACATTATACAATACTTAGTTTATACTGCAAAAAAGTCTGTATATAATGGGCCAGGTGTTTAAATCAAGGTAGCAAACTTGATTCAAATAATAATTCAGTATTATAAAGAACAGCAGTAGGAATATAAAAGATGCCTTTGCAACTTGACTAAGACACACAAATCGTTTTACAACATGCAATCGAGTACCCAGTCAACAGCTAGCGTACTTTAGCAGTCTTAATTTTATCAAAATATCTGGTACTCTCATCTTCAATACGCCAACACTGATTTGACAATTCATAAGTTACTTGCATACCTGGACCAATTTTGTGCTACCGATAGAGGAACAAGTGGAATAACTCTAATATCAGCCCAGTTTTAGCATACCTTAAAGGCACCATAGTTAAAAAGATTGAATATTACTCAGGTTAGTAACGCAGTTATACTTATTAGGATCTGTGGCTATTTTGTTTTTAACATCACCGTAAGTGTTTTCCGGTTAACTGAACACTTATTGTAATTTCATCGCAGATTTTTAACACTATTTTTTTATTATTTAAAATTCAGTCAGTGGAGTTGACTCAAAATTTACATTACATTTACAGTATTATATGACAATTTTCCAAAGCCGGTACTATGTCGGCCAAAATGATATGCATATTAAGAGGCGTTACCAATAGGAAAATGTAAGTATGTATGTTTTTAAGCTTTAAAAGCTTTATAGTTGATTGGATACAATTCTAATTGTTGGAGAACATAAAAATGGAATAGGCTCAATTTTGCATAAATGGTATATGACAGAAAACAGTTTACCCCAATATTCTGCAAAAGCACCAATCAAAGTTTCTCACACGAAAGACACTCCGGGATCCTAAGGCTGTGTGGCCTAATAAACTGGGCCTCTATATTTTAACCTTTTAAAGACCAGTACATGCGGCTTAATCCCACTCGTACACTAATGAAAAAATTCAGCGCCGCGACTGTGCGATTAAAATCGCCTAGCCGCCTCCCTGTGGAATGTCTGTAAAAATCGTGCACATTAGAACGGAAAATAGTGTTAAGCATTGGCAGAATCGATTGCAAAATAATATTTTTTTTCAAAACAATTTAAATTTTTAGTATAGACTAGGAGTATAATATCATCATCGATATGACTGGCCAGATGATACCTGCCGTAGGAATGCAAGTTTTCATAGCCACAAATTCATGAATTTTAGTGACAAGCAAAATAAACTGCTCGGCATAACAGTGACTCATTGGTTAAGCGGCAGTAGAGCATCCTAGTACATTATGCTTTATGAAGATGACGGTGATGATTATGCTAATCGTACACGAGCATTATTCATCAACTAATTGAAAATAGTTCGGAGCCTAGAAGGTCCGTTGAAAATTAATTTAAGAATTATTAAACTAACATAGTATTCATCCGATCGTTGGTTTGAATAACAAGGGATTATTCCCAGTTCATTCTTAAAATGGAAAGCTTTCGATACACATATTCGGGAATTTCCTTCAGTGAACAATGCATCATGTCAAATGAAGACAGAACATTAAACATGGGATTTATTGTAGAATAACATATAACAGAATAATATCAGTTGCTATAATTTTCTGTTTCAAATGTTATACGTTGAGATAAAAAATAGTCCCATGAAGCTAAACAAACAAAATGCATACACGTAAAGGAGTGTACGTATAAAATATGCATAATAAGCAGATTAAAATAGTAGCTAGCTAGTAGTTAGCTAAGCAACTGTTGCATGTTATAAGAAAAAAATTTAACAGGGTGAAACTTTTAAATGCGTTCCACAAATTCTATGAGCTCAGTATTGTTAGAGATGCCTTTAAAGTCTCAGCAAGTTAATTTAGTTCATGGCACTCAAGTTATAATTATATATTTGCGCAGATTAGGAATATACCGACTGTACATATAAGCGCTTAGACAGCTTCGTAAATCGACGTATTTTCTCGATTTGGCTTGCTATTATCAGTTAAGCGGTAGATGGTATTCCCTAAGAGCACAATCTGAAAATCAACCAGTTCTAATCGGCTGCTCTTGAAATATTATTTTTATTGAACCCTGAATTGGAGCGCCTCATGCAACACTGCTTTCTTATGTTATTTTTTTAAACATTGTAGACGGATACGCTTTTGGATTTCTCTTTTTTAAAGATTTAAGCTAAATTAATACTCGCATTTTATTTATCAGTTAAATCGATTTATACTATAGAGAGAAAGTGTTTACGTTAAAATAATCAATGTTTTTCTAATTATATGTATCAAACAATAACTAGTTTGTGCCAGTGGTTTACTTTTTTCTGAGATATTTCGGCTAAACTTATCGATAGCCTTCATCAGTCAGCTATTTTCCTCACAAGTTTAACAAATGAAACTAATAAAGCAAGCGCGTTATTTCCTCTAGCCATAATATTTATACTTCAGACTGACCTTTCACTAGATATTCGCGTGTCACATTTGTGTGTGCATTTTCGTAACTGTAATTTTCATCCAACTAATTGAGTCTAGAGTGGCTGAATAAGAATTTATCATTTGCATGCGTTAACTATTCGTTTTATACCTTCAATGTAAAATGACGTAACTAAGATTGCCCTCACACTTTCTGGTGGGTGGAGTCCAATAATTCAGAAACACTAGTCATAAAAACATGCCATGAGTGATAAAACTCGAAGTCCGTAAGACTAATGCACATGTTAAATTTCAATTCAAACCACTTAGGTTGTACTCAAGATAGACTAGTTAATAAAACATGACATATTAATGATCTGGAACCATGGTGATAATGAAATGGTAAATCACTTGAATTTAGCTAATCGAACAAGCGAACTACAATTTACTAAAGAAAGGGAATCATCAGGTGAATTACCATTTTTGTATGTCAAATTAATTGGAAATGGTCAGAAATTAGTAAGATATTTAGTAAAGGATACTTATTCAGGTATCCTTCTTGATTCAAGTCCTATCACCTGTATCGTATGAAAATCGTTATCTTAAAGTCATTAACATTAAGAAGTTAACAGACATAAAGCATAGGAAGTAAGAATTAGATAGACTACGCAATATATTCAAAGCTAATAGTTACTCTCTTCATTTAATAGATGCAACAATGATGGACGTCGTGGAAAAATGTAATCCTAGTTTGAGGTACATAAAGGCGGATAGGGAGAAGGAAGAGCGAATGGTCATGGTATTACCGGACTTTATACTAAGTAGTAAAGTGAAATCATTAGCTTTAAAATACAAAATAAGGACCGTTTTAAAGCAGTCCCTTACACTAGGTACTATACTTCCTAATCAAAAAGAAAAGATTGAACCCTTAGAAACATCAGGAGTGTATGAGATCACATACAATGATTGCAGTCTCAAATATGTTGGTGAGACCATGCGCCCAATCAAAGTAGGAAGAGGTGAACATAAAATTGCGTATAAGTATGAAAATAATGCTAAATCTGATCTTGCTCGTCATGGAGTGGAGACTGCATACACTATTAACTGGGATGATTGCATCATCATCATTTCCAGCCACACAAAAATCAAGTGACTAATGTTTCACTGCCATATAACCATAAGGAGTGAAAAAAAAGTATATAAGTGAATTTAGATAAATTATTATTGAGATTTACGAAAGAGAGAGAGGGGTAGAGTCCATCCCTCCTCAACGTGGTACGACGGTGTCAACCATGTCTCGATGGCCGATCGTACATGGGCTAACGGGGCTATGGCGGTGGTGTCACCAGGGCGTGGTGGATTTCCGACCGGCAATCGGATCTCCTATAAAATACCACATGAGCCCGACGACGGCACCATGACTCGGCGTGTGTTCCCCGCCACAAAAGGGTTCAACAGCCACAGGATTACATGGACTCCTGGACAGTGCCCCGTACTTCCGAATGGCGAATGAGCTCTCAACAGCCACCGGCAACCATGCAACTTACTGCTGCCTTGCAGACTGCGCTTGGATGTGCAAAGGCTAGAGGTGCGTCCTCGATCAAAAAGCCGAGTGGTGAGGGGACACCACTTGTACCAAATTCCCAAGAAACTCCATGAAATCAATGGAGCCGGCTTATCCTCCAAAAGGAGTCAGCCGCAGTAAAGTAAAGTAAAGTAGAGAGAGAAGGAAAACCTTGCTACTATGAGTAAATTTATCAGGATAACTCAAAGAAATGAGGCAAACTAAACCTCTCCAAAACACCATTATGGCCAAGTTAGAATTCGGGCAAGGCGACATCAGCAACACAGCTTCCTTGCGGATTTCACCGTATCACATCATAAACAAACCGAACCTCGCAGCTAACTTTGCCCTACTAAGAAAAGAAAGTTACTAAGATGATTCTACTATACATCTGCAACAAGATCGCCACTGAGCTCGATTCGCTGCCATATCGCTAAGGGTTTCTAACCAAGAACTGTGATGTGCACGAGGACCCCATCCCGGCAGACGAGTGGATCCTATACTACCCAATTTGGATGTAAGTGACTAATTGTTTCTGCCATGTCAAAATCTGCCCACCTTGTTTCTTACGCCAATTTGGTGCTGGATGAGAGAACAGAGCTCTATTGGGCAATCGGAATGAGGGCATACGCAAAACGTGACCGAGCCAACGAAGTTGATGGAGCCTTATTTGCTTTTCTAAAGACGAGCACTTATTGTCAGATCCAAAAATACGTCTACGGATGTCAACGTTAGTTATTCGTCGTTGGTAACCAACATGTGCTATACTTCTCAAACAACGATGATCGAATGCCTGTAAGCGTCTCAGATCATCAACTCTAAGAGGCCAAGTTTCACTAGCGTATAGTAAGACTGCGCGTACAGATGCATTGTAAACACGACCTTTAAGGCAAAGTGAAATATTCGCGTTTCTCCATAAATGACGAAGGTTCGAGAAAGCTATTCTAGCTTTCGCGATCCGTATTCTCACCTCGTCGGACATATTGCCTACGTTATTGATAGAGCTCCCAAGATATGTAAACCTGTCGACTATGTCAAGATCTTCATTCTGCAGTCGCAACGTTTGAGTGAGTGGTGGGTGATCCTGTAACAGTATCCTACATTTAGAGGGTGCGAATTTCATACCAAAAGACGGAACAACGTTTGCTAATCTATTAAAGGTGGTCTGGGCAGCATGCTGATTGTCGAATAATAGTACGATATCGTCCGCATAGTCAAGATCGACTTGTTTATCTCCCGGGGGATCTTCAACTCCAGCTGTCCTGAATGTGAGAGAGAGTTGTTCATAATAGCATCGATTACAAGATTAAACAAAAATGGGGAAAGTGGACAACCTTGACGAACACCACTGCTGGTTGTAAAGTTATGAGTTAATACGTTGTAAACCTTAACACGACCAGAAGTATTTGAGTAGAGAGCTCGTATAATATTAACAAATTTAATGGGCACACCGCTTTTCGACAAGATATGGAATAAAACATTGCGATCCACCGAATCAAATGCACCCTTGAAGTCTAGAAAGACGACTATTGTGGGACGGTGATATAAATGTCTCTGTTCGAGAACTTGCCTTAACGTAAAAATATTATCTATACAACCTCGTCCTGCGCGGAATCCGGCTTGTTATTCTCTTGTTTGTGATTCACGTGAAGTGCTAAGACGACGTAGGATAATCGAAGCAAATTACCTTGATGGTTATCGCACGAATTACGATTGCCTTTTTCGAAGATGGGAATGATGGTCGAATCATTCCAGTCAAGTGTTACGGTTTCCTCATTCCATATAGTATGAAAAAGTTTGGTCAACGCTTCTGAAATTATATCGCCACCATCCTTAAACAATCCCGGAAGCAGATCATCGGGGCCGGCGGCTTTGCGGCGCTTAAGAGATAGGATTGCATCGCGTACTTCTACCTCGGATGGTTCTTCGGGACTAACATTCCACACTGGTGATGCAGACATGCTTTCGGGAAGCGGAACTGACGCGGGTGGCCAAGAAAATTGATCTCTAAAGTGTTCAGCCCACCTGTCAAGACGACTTATTTTATCGGTTATTAATTCGTTGTTACCATCATTTATAGTTTCGCTAACTTTTAACTTTCTCGGACCTGTTGTGCGTATAAGTTGGAAGAAACAGCGACTGTTACCTGACGCGAAAGCTACTTCCATTTCTTCAGCCTTTCTGCTCCAAAAGTTTTCGAGATCGCCTTTTAGACTGCGCTTAAGTTGGCGTCTTATATTGCGACGGGTATTATTATGAGTCGAGCCAGGTGGAATTTGGCGCCTTATTTCGAGTATCTCCATAGATTTTACAGAGAGCCAGTGATTATTTCTACGGGGGCCTGCTATGCCACATACAGTAGTACCTGCATTGTGCATAGTGGAACTTATCTTGGACCAAAGTATATTCGGATTTTCGCTATTCAGACCAGTTAGATTAGCCTTAAGAATATTTTCATAGTTTTGTCGGATGGACGGTTGTTCGAGTTTGCCTACATCAATTTGGGGTTTATTCTTAATTATTTTCCCGGAAAATTTTAGAGCAAATCTACAACGGATAAGTGCATGGTCCGAGTCGACATAAGTGTTCCAAAAAGAGCGACAATCCTGGATGCAACCACGCCATCTATAACTAATTGCTACATGATCTATTTGAGTCCACCGTTGTCCGGGTGCTGGAGGACGCCATGTAGCACAACGTTTAACACTACGTCTGAAATTTGTACTACTTAAATATAGTCTATGTTCAGCGCAGCTATCCAAAAGCCGTTCACCATTATCATTGCGAGTCGAGCTTAGAGTGTATCTTCCACCTAAATGAAATTCTGTGTTGCTTAAGCGACCAACTTGAGCATTCATGTCACCCATAACCAGGACTATATCCGAACTTCGTGCTTTACTTAGTAAGGAGCTTAATTCGGAGTAAAAAGCGTCCTTGCTTTCTTCTGTGCTGCAATCGGTAGGAGCATATGCAGATACAACGAAGAGGCAACGATGATAACGGTTTTTTGCTTTGATTTTAGTAGATGTATTTAAACGTGCCGCACACAATCGACTATTTAAAGGGATCCATTCAATTAAGCAAGCTTCAGCTCGCGCGCTAAGGGCAATACCAACGCCCCATTTACCGGCTTGAGAGGACTCTGTGGAACCAGATGTTCGAAGCCAATAACGCGTAGATAGGGATGGTGCAACTAGTTCTGTAATACACGTAGGATCCTGTATTCTGGTTTCAGATACGCAACATATGTCGATTTCTAATTTATCCAACGTACGAGCAAGAGATTCTTGCTGTCCAAGTTGTTTTAATGTTCGCACATTAAATGCGCCTACGTTAAAGCCTAACTTAGGTTTAATGAATGATCGTCTAAAAGAACCATTTTAGATATTTTGCAATCTAGTACTGGGCTCAGTGTTATGATCTAAACCAACCATATTTATAGTATCTAAAAGAGAGTTATTGTAAGATTGAGAAGAGGAAGGGGAAGGAAAGGACGCAGAATCGAATATAGAGTTGGAGTTGCCTGCAGTAGCCTGTTTTCGCTTATCCACCCTGCACGGCTCAGCAGATAAGGCGACCCTTTTTATACTGCGTGACGGCCGATGCAGTATGTAATTATTGTAAGTTGTACTTGTCATGGTTATATGTGGACTGTAAAAGAACACTAGGTCGCCCATTCCTAGTGATGGTTTTTATTCTGAGTTTTCCTTCTCCTAGATAGTCTGCCAACCAAAGCTGATGAGCACTATCTGCCCAGATGCCAGTGGCCAGAGTTTTCTTCAGCAGCCGAAACTTGCCCCTCACGTCTGGAACGCTTGCTCTCATTCCGTCACTACACATTTAACAAAACGTTACAGTGCAGTTAGACCAAACTCGAGGCTTCACATGAAACGGGATGATGGCTGTCCCTTTATGGCCCGGCAAGGTTCATGTTACCAATCCCGGGTCGACTAGCTTGAGCCCGCCGGTCGTCAAGCCGGAATTTCTATGGCTACGGGATGATTGCAAACGAATAACAATATGTAGTCGTAATAGAGTGATGAGATGATTAGAGAATCTATCGAAATTTAATCTAGGGATAATATTATGAATGAAACAGCTGTTAAAAAATCTTTAGGTCCGATTTAGAGTACCGCATTAGATAATGGCAGGTAAAGGCGATTGCATGAATTGGAAACTGAAGCTAGCTTCAGTAAAAGATTAAGAACATCGGATTAAGAGTGACTAATTAGTGGGCATATTGTTCAAGTAATGAATAATCAATTATAATGAATATAGTATGTCTAAATTTAATCTCTAACTATTCGTTTGCTTTTAAATCTCTAAGTGAATTGAACCCTTATTTTCTGTTTTGCACCCGCAACCTACCTATTGAGATTATTCCAATAATAGAATATTTCGAAGTAATAATTTGTCTGACGTGTGCAAAGGGTAAATTAATGTCTATTGACTGCAGTTTCATTTAGATGTACGTACATGTGTATAAAAAATAATTTAACCAAGTTCTTTAGTTATGCATGCACATACGAATGCACATGTGTGGCGTGCGCCAATAACTGTTATTAACTTGTCTATTTTGAGTACAACCTAGTGGTTTGAATTGTAATTTAACATGTGTATTAGTCTTTCGGACTTCTGGTTTTATCACTCATGGCAAGTTTTTATGATGAGTGTTTCTGAATTATGGGTCTCCCCCATCTCAGTTACGTCATTTACATTGAGTGTGTAAAACAAATAGTTATCGCATGCAATTGATAAATTATTATTCAGCCACTCTGGTCTAAATTATTTATGATGAAAACAACGGTTATGAAAATGCACACACACACACACATGTGACACGCGAATATCTAATGAAAGGTCAGTGTGATTTATATAAATATTATGACTAGGGAAAATAACTCTCTTGCTTCATTTTTTCGTGAAATGCAACTGATGAAGACCTACGGTAAAGTGGGTCAAAATATATTGCAAAAAGAAAATTACTGGAACAATGAAAGCTGCGTTAGTCAAAACGCAGATCAGGTAATTTTAATTAATCCAGGTTCGCAACAAAGAAGTTCTTCGAGGCTTTGGCTTGTTACTCGAAATCTTATCTTATACGTAGCTTGGCGACAAAATTATTAATTTCGTTTCAAATCAATAAAAAGAATTGTGTCAATGACCGGTATTGCTACCCTAATTTTGTGCCCGTTAGGCTTCATTTTTCACAATATTATTAATAATAGCTATTATTATTAACATCATCCTCATCATCATCATCATCATCATCATTATTATTATTGTTATTTTTTATTATAAGAAGGAGGAGTATTAGTAGTAGCAATAGTATTAACATTAGCAAAATTATAATAATAATAATAATAATAATAATAATAATAATAATAATAATAATAATAATAATAATAATAATAAATAGTAGTAGTAGTAGTAGTAGTAGAAGTAGTAGTAGTAGTATTATTGGTAGAAGTGGTGGTGGCTGTAGTTAGATTACTTATAATAGTAGATATTTTATTATTATTATTATTTTTATTTTTATTAGTATTATTATTGGTAGTAGTATCTTTATTTTTATTATTACAAATAATATTATTACTATTATGTTAATGATGATGATGATGATGATGTTGGTGATGATGATGAATATTATTATTATTAATATTATTAGTGTACGATTCATTGGATCATATTGCAATAATATTTTAACTTTTTCGAAAAATGTATTGCTATCTTTTATAAAATCTTTTTGCACGAAATATGCAAACAACAGTGATGGCGATATTTTGCACAATTACAACTTTTTACATTCGGGGACACGGATTGGCAATTATGAGTGTCAAATATGCATGAATAGGTCTAGCTAACAAACAGTATGTTCTACCTAGGTAAAAGTTTATTTTGCCATTGAAACATCCTGATTCAAGTCCTGCAATTATGCATTAGATTAAAATTAGTTCCAAATTTGTCATGATATCAGTCCTAAAATGGCAGATTAAAAAATACTAAATGTAAATTACGATCGAAATTGATACTTAAAAATTTTTATTGGAAGCAAATTCTGGACCAGACGCACAAGAAAATGATTGTATATTAGTAATAAATTTTTACATTATACCGATTATAAAGATTTATTAAAAGATTTTTATATACAAATTATTCCACAAAATTCATCATATTGCCCGGTGTTAGCCTTCTAATGGCATGCCGGGGTTTTAGTATTAGCGTTGTATCTAAGAGAGTAGTCCTGAAGAAAGGAAAACAAATTTAGAAGTTACTATTAAGTATCAAATCGGGTGTAATGCGCAATTTTGGTGGAGAAGAGGATTCATTGCGAAATGACTGACGAGTGCTTAATACATACAAAGCCGAAGTAGTTATTTATTTGCATCCTCTAAAGTGTAAAATGTTTAATTTTATGATAACAAACAAAAATTGAAATAATGCTGCTATATTTATATTTTTCAAATACATTTGTGAGCTAATACTTTGTGACCAAATACTTATGCAAAATTCAACATGAAAAAGATGTATACCGTTGACTAGTTTAACTTTACTACAAGTATTTGGTCACATTATGAATTAACATTTTACAATGATACCATAAGGTATATATAAATACATAAAATTTAGTTCACTGTAGAAACGCAAGCGTTACATTTTTAATTATGTTTTCATTCCAGATGGTGGAAGTAGACTTTTTGCTGTGAGCAGTATATCTACAATTTAACTATCAAAAAACCTATCAAAGGAAATATTAACTCAGTGCCAAACAAATCCTGTCACACAAATAATTAAACAATAATTGTTTGCGCGGTTGGTGGTAACAATTCTTTAAATCAAGTTTGCGAGCTTGAAGTAAACACCTATTCCTATTTTATTTAACCTGTTGTCGAACAACATAGACAAAACCACCGCCAGTCGCAGCGCTTTGTCAGCGTTTCGACCTTCCATAATCATCATCAGAGTACGACGGCGAACTGACTAGCGAGAATCGAACCGCGTTGCATATATATGGAAAGGAAAATTAGATATGCGGCTCTCACCTCTAGTAGTCTAGCATACATTGTACTTGACTGGTTAAATACGATGGGATTGGTGTTTACTTCAAGTTCGCAAACTTGATTTAAAGAATTGTTACCACCACCCATGCAATCAATTATTGCTTAATTTTCTCTCTCTCTCTCTCTCTCTCTCTCTCTCTCTATATATATATATATATATATATATATATATATATGTTTGTATGGCAAGCTATAAACGGTTAATGTTCGTGACTGTATAGAATTTGTGCAGCCGACAGATTCAGTCACGTACAATGTTTAGAATAGTAGAATTGAGGAGCCGCATATCTAATTTTGCTTTCCATATATGCAATGCGGTTTTATCCTCGATAGTCAGTTTGCCGTTGTACTACGATGATCATCATGGAAAGTCGAAATGCGTCAGTGCATTGCGACTGGCGGTAGTTTTGTTATGTTTTTCGACGACTGGTTAAATACAATGGGATTGATGTTTACTTAAATAATTCTTAGACTACTATTGTGAATATTTTTAGTGAATTCGTTTTTAGTGAGTAACAAAATAAATTTTAGCGATTCAAAGATTGCTAAAAATGTATCACAAAATGAATAAAATGTGAGGTCTTCGCCAATTAATGCTTAAAGTATAACTTATTGGTGAAAAATTAAAAATTTACTAATATTTTAGCATAATCAAGTCTACCTGTAATTCCTGGCATCAACTAAGACGTGGTGTTCTTTAAACTGTGAAATACCTAATTGGCAGTGAAGTTATCTCTTGAATTCCTTTAAAAGGATTTGTTTTGCACAACCAAATTTTATAAATTCGGCAATAATGTAAATTCGAATTTACAGAGGTTTTAAATCATATATTAAATGAAACATTTAACGGTAAATCAAATGAGGAGTAACTGTCGAATATCAATTTGTGAGAAATATCTCACAATCTGGTAGAAAAAGAAAGATTGGTGCTTAAATTTAACCATTATAACGACACAATGCCTCAAATCATGATGGTCTAGGGATTTTCACTCGCAGATTATTTTCAGAAACGGAAATAAATTTTCACGTTTGTAAGTTTTTTAGGTCCGAATCATCATCTTAGAAATATAGAAACAAAATCAATTGGACTGGGTACTCGAAAATTAATGTCAGTTGTCTAAATGACGATAAATGAATCATTTTTAAATCGTGTCTGCAAAATTTTCATATTAGGAAATGATTCTGTTGTATAGACCAATGAGCCTTCAACGGTGAAAACGCCCAAATTTTCTACTATAACGCTCGCACAAAATGCTTACAAAAGACTAAGATTATTTGATTTGTTATATAACAAGAATTTGTGCTATAAAACAAAAATGATTGTCTTCTATGCCAATTATATTAAACATAACATCCGTTAAATAGGTAATGCGATTTAAGTGGATTTTTACTCATTGTATTAGTTTCAAAATAAATGACAATCACATATTTGTAACCATTCTTATTTTGTTGAAGTTTAAAACGCACCATAAAATCCAAACGGCCCTAGTTTTCACTATAATATACGACTTTAAATTTAAAAACGTTAATGCGTGGTGCTTATTGTTGGAAAGCAGCCGCGATTTGATTAATAGCATACACGTTTCGACAGTGTAGTTTTTGCTAGCAGACCAACTGCAATATAAAGTTAGTCATAAATTATTCGTGAAAATAAAGTACAAGCCAAAACTTGGAACATATTTACACGTTTGCTCGAATATAAACAGAGGAAATTTTCGATGTCTTCTGTACTCATGTCTGGATATGCCAAATAGGCCCATTGTTAAGTTCAATTAATCGGTGTACAAATTGTACTAATTTCCATAAGGGATATCACAGAATATAGGAGAGTTAGACTGTCTTTTAAGTAGTTTGCAATTTAAAAATTCAAATCTAAAGCCAATTGCTAAAGGCGAACTACTGCATTGCATTCAAAGACAGACACACTAGGACAAAGAGCGTTAGATTTACTTCAGTCTGAAGTTAAAATCGCTGAATTTGAGCAATGTAAACAAGTATCTGGCTAACCACACTCCAAGCTATTGTTTAAACAGAAGTTTGCTTTGTATCAATCCATCCACTTCATTGGATATCTAATGCAATGTGCTAGTTATCACAACTTTACATCTTTTTTTATTATGAAGAGAAAGCATACTAGGTAAAATAGTGTACTTTTAGTGTGAAGAATAGGTTCGAGAATACCCAACTATGCGTTAAAATCGTTTATTTACATTCGTTTTGGGTATTCGTTGGATTAAGCGGATGACATCTAGTCTGATTTCAGGTTTACTACTCATTTCGAATCGATTTTAGAGTGTGTATGTGTATGCATGTAGCTGTCAATCTTATTGTGTGAATTATGAGATCTTGAAATACTTTTAGTAATTCAACAAGACAATGAAGCCGATTTAAACAGCAAATTTATTCTCAAGGTAGAGAAAGGTAATAATTTTCCCTTCTTGTTCGTTCAATTCACACGAAATTCGAATGTTTACTTGATACTTACATTACATAGGATATCTGATTTTACTGGGTAATACATTAATCACAGCAGTAGTGTGTCGAAATCTCCTAACTAACAAACTACCAAACTGAATGAGAAAGATAGTACTAATATAAAGGTAACACTGCATTAGTTAGAAATGAAAATTCACAAAGTAACTCATATCCGTCTTTTTTGGGAACTGGCAACTAATTTCCTGTGTTTTCGTTGAACAGGGATCTGACCGTCGCATATTTGCTGCGATGTCTTTAACTTGTTCTGCTTGACCAATTACCTTTTCTGCCTACAATACTTAGTTCATACTCAGAACATTTATTTAATCAAAATCCCAATTTTGTCTTTAATTGACAACATATCTTTAAATGACATATTGAACTTTAAGTAACATCTGATTGTGTGTGAATGTGTAGAACTTCATGTCGAAACAGATGAAAAAAGGCTCCAAACTAAGAACGAATACCCGAAAGATAAATTGGTATATAAAGTAAAATTGCGTCTAGTCTTTTGGAGGTGTGGCGCAGAGTATGAGTGATAGGTCAAAGAATATTCACATCGGATCGAAGCGGGATTGTGGCAGTTCTGACAAACTATTGACGAATTTTAAAAAAGGACCAAAACTTTATATCTGTTTAATTCACTTTATAAATATCTGTAATTAAAATCCTATCAAAAGACTTCCATTATAAATATATAAATATATATATATATATATATATATATCTATATATATGAAAAAAATGAACCGTAATCCATCGAATAAAATTTGTTAA
This sequence comes from Eudiplozoon nipponicum, assembly GCA_029291075.1. NCBI lineage: Eukaryota > Metazoa > Platyhelminthes > Monogenea > Mazocraeidea > Diplozoidae > Eudiplozoon > Eudiplozoon nipponicum. The sequence goes on from JAQBSW010002995.1 coordinate 86,806, forward strand.
AAAATCTTATTTCTACCAGTATCTCCAGCCATTTTCCCGTATTCGCTAATATTTTCGCTCATCCAATCACAAATGTACATTTGTCATAACAAATCCCGTCTTAGCTATGCCTGTCTTGTACGTGATGTGTCATCGCTTTCATTGTGAATTAGCCCGCCAGCCATTGCATTTATACAGTGTGATGTATGAGAAACTGGCCTTGAGTGCAGATCTGGTGTTTCACTGGATGTGACGCTCGTTTGCCAATTAATAATATCGTCGTAGTTAAGAAATGAATATGACTTCTGCTTTTGAAGACGCCAGAGTTAATTTAGCCTACACTGATGCCACATACTATCCAGAATATGCCGATGGTGGGTCTCGATCATAAGGGCAGTTTCTTTTCTTTAAATCAAGTTTGCGAGATTGAAGTAAACACTAATCCCATTTTATTTAACCAGTCGTTGAACAACATAACAAAACTAACGCCAGTCGCAACGAACTGACGTGTTTCGACCTTTGATGATCATCATCAGAGTACGACGGCAAACTGACTATCAAGGATCAAACCGCATTGAAAATATATGGAAATCAAATTTAGATATGCGGCTCTCACCTCTAGCCGTCTCGCATACATTGAACTTGACTGGAAATGTCGTCTGCTGAATTTCTGTGCAGTCACGAACATTAACTGTTTGTAGATTTCACTACATATAAATATATAGGCAATACAATTTAACAATAATTGATTGCCCGGGTGGTGGTAACAATTCTTTAACAAACAAAATTACGGAGAGGTCGAAACGCATCAGTACGCGGTAGTTTTGTTATGTTGTTCGACGACTGGTTAAATACAATTGGATTGGTGTTTCTTCAAGCTCGCAAACTTGATTTAAATAATTGTTACCACCACCCGCGCAAACAATTATTATTTTTGTTGTATTGCTTATATGTATAATGTGGCGAAAGCTGCAAACAGTTAATGTTCGTGACTGCATAGAGGGGTATTGCAGCCGACATTTCCAGTCAGTTAAATGTGTAGGACTACTAGATGTCAGAACATATCTAAATTTCATTTCCGCATATATTCGGTGCGGTCCCTGATCCTCGATAGTCAGGTTGCCGTCGTACTCTGATGATGATCATCGAAGGTCGAAACGCGTCAGTGCGTTGCGGCTGGCGGTAGTTTTGTTATGTTGTTCGATGACTGGTTAAATACAATGGGATTAGTGTTTGCGGGAGCAATTTATTCGGATTCTGAGGTTCTAGCCATTGCGCTAACTCTGCCACGTACTACTTGAAGTATTAAATTAAAAAAAACTAACTTATGCATCTGAATGGCCTTTCCTTCATGCGGAGTCGCTATTGCATCACTTTCGATCTAAAGTTCCTTATACATTACATTTATTTTGGAAGATGAATTTTAAAGAAACATTAATTACCGTACAGAATTGCTTTCGCTGCATCTTTTAAAACTGATCGTAATGGAGAAATCCAACACAATAGTTATTTTTGTTTACAAATATAATTAACAGCCCGCAAAAAAGTTGCTCAGAAAATATATATTTATCCAGAGACCTCAAATAGGATGGACAATAGTAGAAGGTTATGCATTGGGCTTGGAAAGCCCAATGCTAAAGTCAGTACATGAACACATTTCATTTTTGTATAGTTCTAGAAAACGGCTATTTATTGCGGTAGCCTCTAAATAGAATAGCACACTCATATACATAGCCTTTATTTAAATTTGTAATAATATATGTTGGCATGTTCCATTTGTCGCGCACAGCGCTGGTATGTGCTACAATAAGAGGGACTTAGATCTTCCACCGTATTTTCCAAAATATGCTTAACCACGTATAAAATTACAATTTTAGTCAACTTTAGATTCATATTATTATGGAATTTTGTGTTTCCCTCTAGCTTTGTGGTTTCTCCTACCAAAATTTGCCCGCTATGTAATATGTGAACGCCAAATCGTTTCATGGTCTCTTCAAATTTACATTATAGGTGAATATACATCGGTTACTTGTCAAGTGCACAGTCTCTTAAAACAGATTTCAACATATCATTAATTTACCGTTGATGATAAGAGTATCCATTTCAGTCTGCAATCAACAAGACGAACAAATACACTATACCATTATTCTACAATCTCTTTAATATAGCCTTCTTGATTTTATTGGGGTAGTTTCTGCTGAAATTTAAATATTTTCCTGTCCATATTTTCTCATAGAACACTGATCTGTACAGCAACAAGAAAAGGTAAAACATCATACTTTTCGTTTTTTGCTCTATATCTTATATCCGGCTACCATATATTAAATTTAGGAGGTATGACTTCAGGATGCAAATAGTTGCATAGTTTTACTTTTTCCCAATTGATCAGAGTTCATACGCTCCAACGTGTACATAAACATATCGGCAAAGATCGGGACCAAATTCTAACTCAGCATGACCTCATCTTTTTATCTGTATAGTTGACAATTAAATTTTCACCTAATATCCAAGCAACACAACTAAAATTATCTTTCCTTTCACGCTTCGCAAAGTTTAAAATGGTTGAATTTTACCCGGAGAGAATTGCATACAAATGTAATTGTTTCCTTTAAAGTGTCGTTAGTAAATAATGTCCCAACACCAAAGCATCAAAACGAAGGAATTTACAACGACAAATTTGTCGAGCTCAACATCAAAGTCAAAATAATCTTTCAAACTTTAATTATATACATTAAGTTGAATTGGCTTAAGCAAATTAATTAATCATTTTTCCAAATCATATTGGCTTTCAAATTTTTATCTCTGATTAAAAGATTTTGAATGCGATAAACGCTTAGAAATTCGTTTTGATTTTGCAAAGTAACTGGAACACAGTGTATCCTTTTTTAAACAATGTTAAAACACGCAATATTCTTCAAGTTCTTTTGCGACAAAACTTTAAAACTTAGTCATTCCAAGATAGAGAGAAACTTATGAGTTATTGACGTTTCGCTGCAGAAAAGTGTGATATGAGATGATTTCATATTTGGGCATATAGAAATGAAAATGTTTATTTTTTTCAATAAACTTTGTCTATTTAAAAAATTATGTTCATAAATGTTTGTCCTAACATGAAGAAAAAAATGATTCAGTACAAAGTAGGGCTGTCGTTTATGCAAACATTCCTTTCATTCCTGGCAAAGAAAATAATTTTGAAATGAAAATAGAGTTAAAATCCCTATTCAATCCGCAATCTAAATGAAGTACGAAAATAATGACAGGGAAAAATCTTTTGAGGCATAGACCGTCGGCATTTGCCACCGACAAATTTTCAGGCGTGGTCGTCATTGATCATATTTTCTTGAATATGTGGCTTTTTTATGATCCTCAATTTGAAACTAAAACTGAATGTGATACAAAGAACAAGGACTGAGTTATTCTATTTGTTAGAAGATGGACAAATCACACATGCTGAACACAAACGTCTGACACCAATTGGATCAAAGACACCAAGATTGTATACTTTAACGATTATGCTCAACTATTCAATTTTGTTAAGAACAAATCTGTCAATGAGAAATGAGCAACCACATTATTTGAAAAAATAGTTCGCTAACTCTCAGAAACCAATGAAAGAAATCTCATGTGTTTAGAATTTCACATCCTTATTTGCATTTCTGAAAAAGTCAAACCAGGTCAACGTTAGCAATCATTTAATTCTCTAGTTGGATGTTTTGTCATTATTTACTAATGAAACATTGAAGGAAACTATTCGTTTCTTATGCCATTACAACTTGGAGAGTTTCTCGCGTTTTAAACAGAGAGAAGGTCAGACGATAGGATTAATTTATTTATGCCATATAGATACTCATTTCACTTTTAATGGTCGACTATACAGACGGAAAGGTGTTCCTGGAATGGTTTCGTCTTTGGCCCTTATCATGGCCTATACGTTATTCTGAATGATGGAACGAAAGGACTTTGATTTATTAATTGAAGGAAGACTATACCATCGTAAAGTTGACGATAAATTTCAAGCCTGTAGTAGGCCCACACATTTTGAAGAAAGGCTTAATAAATTTATTAGCAAACAACCGAATGTTTAATTTACAGTAGAATATACTCTAACGATTATCAACTAGTTGCTCAACCGTGGATGTCATATAAAATTGTGCAAATCAGCCTTTCGTTTTAAAATATGGACAGCATAAAATGACATGTCAGTAAATACTGCCCATTGAAATGGAACAAAAATTAGTAATAAATTTGTGTAATAAGAGCATTGCGTATTTGTTTGTCTTGTTGTTTGCTGGAATAGTTGGACTGTGTGCGTAATACTCACATCATTAACGGTAATCCAACACGTTTGGTAGATAAGTAAATACGTCATGATATTATATATCCGGTTGTGAATGATTCTGCAGTTGATGAGAATCTAGTCTATACTCACATATAATCCAAATGTTCGAGGACGATTTCAGCGCATATTCGATAGATTACATTCAGCTTTGACGGTCACATAATTCGCAACTAACATAGATTCGATTACTTCCAATATCCTATTATCCCACATTCATCACCAAATATATAGTGGTTAAAGGGCTTAATACCGGCTCCTACTGATGAGTCGCAAGTAAGCACGAAATGAATGTGCATGAGATTATACTTTCCGTTCATGCTGCCTTTGGTTTATCCTTCTGGTC
>JAQBSW010002996.1:0-91449 GCA_029291075.1 Eudiplozoon nipponicum
CTTACTGTCGGACGAGGATCGAACCTCGTGTAGCATGCTTTCTGTACAATTATGACAGATTGGGGGTGGTTAATTCGACCGTTAAGTGAAAAGAGATGCCACATAAGCTCCGTCTAATATACGTAATTCATTAAGTAGCTGAATATTTCGTATAGTTTGCGTCAGAGGTGGCGCTGTGATTTTAGTCTCAGACGCGGAAGCATATGCACTGTGGTTCAAGCCCTGTATGCGGTAAATTCTGGAATGAATAAAAAATTAAATCATCATTTTATTCATCATTATTTGAACTGTATAATGGGATTTGGGGAGTAATATCGCCATTTACTAATGTTTTGCCAATAAGCATAAAACGGAGGACTACCTGAGATTACACCTTGTGTTCATGCTGATATTGGAACATCCCTCTTGTCCTAACTAACTTGATAATAATTGCGCAATACGCCATGCATAAACGCGTTTCTGTTTGTTCTTTACATTCAAGAACATGAAACTTTTACAAGTTTCAACGAAAACCAAGACAATGTGAACCCTGGTGTAGATCGAAGCCAGAGTGTATGGCTTTCAGCAGTTTCAGGTGTCAGAAAAATTTATTATTCTCAGTATTGGTATAATTTAGCCCATCTCACTAATAATTGTGTTGACAGTCATCACAGGCAAGGTAATTATGATGTGTGGTGAGATGGCTTAAACGTTGCATCGTGGAAGACTTTTTTGATGTCGACTCTACTAAGGCTTGAGCACGCATACGTAAACAAATTGCGCCATCCAACTATCCTACCATTCTTGACAAAATATATGATCGGATATTGGCCCAATCACGGCTTCCCCCTGTGAACCACCAGCGAGGAAATGGAGCGTTTGTCGTACAAACCATGACTGTAGTTCAAGCCAATTGGGGCAAGGACTTTCGTTCGGGTGTGCGTTAACTTGCTGGCAAGTGCATCAGTTAAATTTCGAAATCGCACATAGTTGCCTGTCGTCATGTACCTCTCTCTATGTGCCCTTTTCATTCTAACTTTTGTCAATTCCACCATTTTCCTCTTTTTTGTGCTAAAGGAGTTCACCGCCTACAAGATGCATGCCAAGCAGCTACTTGACCAGGAGAAGGAATTGAACGTTCGTCTGCGCTCCGGCTATCACTAGCTGCCTATTGAAGCCCACACACATTGCGTATTTGCCATGAACGCGCGACGGTGTTCTGCTATTCCCCTCAAGATGGGCTTCGAAATTTGTCAATTTTCTTAAAATCACTCGCATTGCTTTTAACTCGCGTTTTGTGCTTTAACGTCTAACGAAATTAACTAATAATAATATTATTTACAATACATTTGATGTTACTGATTAGCAATTTTTATTATTTCTTTTGATTTTTTCATCAAGTATTTATAAACGAAGGCCAATCTTTATATATCATAACACACATTTAATGCCTTCTTTGCCTATTCAACAGTATTCGTAGATAGAAATATAATTGATTCAATTAATTATCTAGGGTAGCATATGAAATGACATGCAAAGGCTGTATTTACTTGTACGCTGGTGAAGACCTGCATTCAATATATACACGTGTACAAACACCTACGTTAAATACAATGAGGTTGGTGTTTACTTCAAGCTCGAGCCCGATCAATCAGTTATTGCTTAATTTTATTCCTGTTGCTTAACACACGCTGAGATTTAATCCATGAGATAGTTCACACCTTATGACAGCAGTGTAATGAATTACTGTACTACGAAGCAGCTAATCAATCGAACCCGTCTATTCCTGGCTCAAACTTTAATCCTGACAAGAATAGCACTATACGCCAAGTAAACAAGCATAGAAACCAAACGGGGCACCAAGTGAACACAACTTATCCAAACACGGAAAACTTCACAATTCTCAGCAAAACGTGGTCGAAATAATTCTTAAAGTTGCAATCCAAACATTCTGATCTACAGCAGCAAATGGCTGATGCCACGGCTTTGCTTATGGCCTTACCTGGAATCATTCCTCTTTCCACATTGCCACCATGTCAGTTGCACCAGTCAGATAAATAACTCAATGGAGTCGGGAGACATTCTGCTTTGCGCAATCACAGAAAACGCCAACTGTTTATTTGGTCGCCCCTCTCTCGACTCTCGAAAGATGAACTGGCCTCTGATACAATCGGTTAATTGGAAAAGAGCTTCCATTATATGGAAGATTTCTCCGTTGGCAAGTGTCGTTCTTTAGTGCTTTACCATCACAAATGACACTCTAACAATGAGCTTGAATCACTTAAATCTAAATCACTTTTGAAATCGTCAGGAAATAGTTAAATAAAAGCGTGATTGCACATTACCACAGCGAGAGCTGAGCAATCACGACGCTCTCAGCAAATGACCTCGACCTGAATAGCTTAACCTGAATAGAGTAACACTGTGAAACGCCCATTTTTAATTGGAGGTATCATCGGTTACCAGCAATCAACTGGAAACAGCCGTTAATGTCGACATCGAATATTATTTACCGATATACATGCGCAAGTTGTCGATCAAATTACGTAGACCGATCAACGAGAATTTTGTTTATTCAAATTAGGGTGTAATGCAACTTGAACGCCTGTTTAAAATCAATTGGTGAATACACGTCTGCAACTTCGCAACTCACCATTGAAACCTCACACGTATGTTCTCCAGACGTAGCACAATAACAGAAGGAAGTTAGCCACATACGAACCTTTATCGATAGACAAACTGCAGCCAGATGTCAGCCAGCAGATGAAGCATGTTCAGGCAAGAGCTTGAACTGAAGGCGATGCACAAAACTGATTGGTTGGTCCTTTATTTCACACTCTCTCCATGTTTACATTTTTCTACTTTGTTTTTCCTTTCAATTTATACATAAAGAAAAGTTCATTTCTATAAATCAAGTTTGCAAGCTTGAAGAAACACCAATCCCATTTTATTTATTCATTTGTAGATTCTTGAGAAAGACGCGGTAATTGTGTCTGATAAAACTTCATTTTATTTTACACTTGCACAAGATACTATGAATTTTCTTCACGCTTGCATTTAAAAAGGAATGTTTAAAGATTTTAAATATTGTGCAATGATAACACACTTAAGCAGATAGGGGCTAAGAGAATTTTCAAAACCGGTAAGTAGGAAATGCATGTTTTCATATTTGTAAAATAATTTATGTACACATCTTATATCTGACGAGGAATTTCTCGGTTTGCCAATGCTTGAAACACTCATAAGTAGATTTAGTGCAAGAAAAACAAATTGAATTTAAATTATTCACTGGAGCACTTCGATACGGTAGTAGTTAAAATATTCAAGAAAAAATAAAACTTGGATTATAAAGAATTGCTTAAATTTTGAAAATATTGGGAAAATATAACACACACAAACGGATAGGAGTTTAAGAGAATTATCTAACTCGATATCTCAGAAAAAAATTGCTGCTATCTGTAGCAAAGGGAAGGTGTTTTCGTATCTCAATATTAAACAAAATAACCCAGGTAAGGTAGAATTAATTGCGCAATCAAAATGTTAAATTAAACAAATATTTTTGCTTTTTTTATCTATTCAATAGTATTCGTAGATAGAAATATGAAAAAAATACAATACCACCTTTCCAATGGAAAATGCAAAATAAGATTTTGTTTAAGTGAAAGAATCTTTACTTTTCAACATTTCCTCAATCAACTAATAAAACATTCTTATAGTTCTCAGCGATTTGTCTAATCTTCCAGGTAGCTTTTGTTTTAGAAATTGATGTTTTCATACACCAACCTCCTTCGAAGAATTCAATAACTTTGCTCAGACCTATTATACTCAATTATATTATTTGTTGGCAAGGAATATCTGAACTTCCCGAGATTTTTTCTATTTCCTAATCCTTTTTAAAACCAAGAAAAACATTTTGCACAACTTAACGTTGGAAGAATGAACATTTTTATAATAATTCTTTCAAATAAGTTCATCTGGTCCAATTACACTGTATTTTCAGACAATGAGATTAGTTCTGATATCAATTACATGTATAGCTGTCGTGTACTTTAAAATAACTAATAATAATAATCAGAACAATAATAATGATAATAATAATAATAATAATAATAATAATAATAATATAAATAATAATATTAATAATAATAATGGCTTGAGAGTTAACCATCTGTTCGCATTGTTCGCTGTTACGTGTACGAATGCTTTTATTCCGAGTGTAGCCTTATAAACTTAGTCAACAAACTAGCAAACAGAATCAGGAAGATCTGCGCTGAACACAAGATTGAGGAACAACTGGGTTACCTCAGGAAAATTTTTCTAATGAACAACTACCCACAGCGTTTCATTGATGTCAACATCAGACCACGGCAGATTCGCACTAGAGAGGATACCGTCAAGCAGGTTTTCCTAAACTTACCATTTAGAGGCGACGTACCAACCTCAAAAGTTACACGGCGGATGAATAGAGTAACTAAGGAGAATTTTTCCAGTGTTAATGTTAATATCACATTTAGTACACAGAGAATCATGAGGTTGGATTCCAAAGATCAATTGCCAATTCTCTCCAATGCATTCATAGTCTACAAATTCTCATGTATGTGCGATAGCACATATATCGGACGTACGAAGAAGCAACTGATAAACAGTAAAAATTCAAAGATTAAATGGTAAATAAAAAAATACCAATTAAATTTTACAAAGTCGTTTTAAAAGATTGCAATACGATTGGCTTAAAACAATGTTGCGATATTTATATCATAAATTGGACAATATTTAAATTTCAATTCACGATGAAACACACACAGTTTTTGCTAATGAAATGTTTTTATTAATACAACAATTTAAATCAATTTTATATATAAAAAGTAAACGCATTATATATATATATATAGTATACATATTATATATATATATATATATATATATATATATATATATATAATTTTGAAATGCGAGCTTCAATAAAATTCATTGTACCCTTCCTGTGTGCAAAAACAAAAAGAAATTTTATCAGATGTAAGAAAGCTTTCTTTCAAAAGTGCCAATCGATCAGCTAACAATGGAGGCACTATCGATGGGCCGAAATTATGGAATACATCCTTCTAATAAATGCGATGTTGATTTTGGGGCAGCCTTTGAATTGCTATTTGAACGAACAGCTGACTTGGAACCTATCAGTAGTGATTTTAAAAATTGGTTCAAGGCTACACTGGTTGATCAGGCTTCACATCTGAAATCGTTCAAATGCGCAGAACAGCATGCATTGACAAAGCAGCATCTAAATGCGCTTAGAGGTATCAGCAGAAATACAGAAATCAAAATACTACACGCTGATAAAGGAAAGAGCGTAGTTATAATGGACAAATCTGAATACGTACAAAAGATGGATAAAGTGTTAAAGGACAATACATAACTCACACGTCTAGACGATAAATCAGATGAAATAAAAAAGGTGGAGCGCAAAGTAATAAATGCAATTAAGATGTTGACAGATGCCGGTTTTATTGATGAGGCCACTGCGCAGAAGCTCAAGCCAGTTGGATCATCTACACCAATAATGTACGGATTACCAAAAACACACAGAAAGGGCTGTCCTATGAGGCCAATTTTATCAATGGTAAATTCTCCGTTTCATGCACTAGCTAAATAGCTAGTTCAGTTACTTGAACCATTACGTAAACTACTAGGTAATTATTCGGTTGCCGATTCGTTTGAGTTTGTAAACAAAATTCAAGGTATAAATGATAAAAACAAGATTATAGTATCTTTTGATGTTACTTCATTGTTTACAAATGTTCCAATTGATGAAACCATTGACATTATAGTCAAAGCGGTAGAACACGACATACTACCATCGCCAGTGCCAGGTCACACTCTACGCAAGCTTATCCTATTATGCACGGAAGACGTATGGTTTCGTTTTAATGGAAGCATCTACAAACCAACTGATGGTGTGGCAATGGGAAGCCCCTTATCTCCAGTGTTGGCTGAGATTTTTCTAGGGCACCTAGAGAATACATCATTAAAGAGTGACATAACTAAATGTGCTCAATATATACGGCACGTGGATGATATATTTCTTGTACTTAAGAACAGGTCGCAATCACGAGCATTGCTTTAAAGTTTCAACAGAGCACAAAAGAATATCGGCTACACGTCAGAGCACGAGAAAGATGACTGTCTGCCTTTCCTAGATGTACTATTTAAGAAAGAAACTAATGGTAAATTAAATAGAACAATTTACCATAAACCAACATGGTTTGCACAGTATTTGCATTACAGCAGTTTTGTGCCATTTCAATATAAATTATTAACAGTTCGCGGTTGCTTTACAAGAATTGACAGGTTAGTTAGTCAAGATTCTAAAGAAAATGAATATAATAAAGCAATTAACGATTTAATGTCTAATGGCTATCCCAGACAATTAATTGGATCAATTACTAAAAGGGGAAATAACCAGAAACAGACGTATTATGGGCCAGAAAAGAAAACAGTCTACCTAAACATCCCATTTAAGGGGGATGCAGTTTCCCGAATGGCAAAAAAGAAAGTTGAAGCTGCACTAACACGCACATTTAATGCATCCAAACTACGAGTGTTATTTAGGGTAACACACTTGCCTTTACCAGCAATCAAGGTGAAACAGCCGTTAATGCCGATACAAAATATTATTTACCAATATACATGCGCAAGTTGTCGATCAACTTACGTAGGCCGATCGACCAGACGGTTAATTACTCTAATGAGAGAACATTGCAAATTAAACGCCTGTTTTAAATCAAATGGTGAATACACGACTGCTATTGCGCAACACATCATCGAAACATTGCACGTGTGTTCTCCATACGTAGCATTCAATGTAATTACTAAATGTAAAAAAAGGGAGCTAGCCACATACGAAGTCTTGTGGATAAAAAAATTGCAGCCGGATTTATGTAAGCAGAAGAAGCACGTGCAAGCATTGAGCTTGAACTGGATATGACGCACGCAATTTGATTGGTTTCCGTTTTTCACACACTCTCTCTCTATGTTCACATATTTTTATCTTGTTTTGCTTTCCGATTTTTATATAAAGATATGTTCATTAGTAGATATTTGAGAAGACAATGCGAAAGAAAACTTTCTTATATCTGATAAAATTTCTTTTAGTTTTTGCAAACTGGAAGGGTATAATGAATATATATATATATATATATATATATATATATATATATATATATATATATATTTATACATACATAGTTATATATACATGCGCAAGTTGTCGATCAAATTACGTAGGCCGATTGACCAGAATTTTATTTATTCCCATTTTGTTTTTTTTCAATTTATAAATAAAGAGGAGTTCATTTCTTTAAATCAAGTTTGCGAGCTTGATGTAAACACCAATCCCATTGTGTTTATTCATTTGTAGATATTTGAGAAGAATATGAAAAAGCGGTTCTGTTCTCTGATTAAACATCATTTTATTTTGCACTTGAAAAGGATACTATGAATTTTCTTAACGCTTGCATTCAAAAAGTATTGTTTAAAGTTTTAAAATATTGTGCGATGATGACACACTTAAGCAGATAGGGGCTAAGAGAATTTCCAAAACCAGTAAGTAGGAAATGGATGTTTTCATATTTGTAAAATAATTTCTGTACACATCTTATAACTGACGAGGAATTTCTCGGTTTGCCAATGCTTGAAACACACATAAGTAGATAAAGTGCAAGAAAAACAAGTTAAATTTAAATTATTCCCTGGAGCACTTCGATACGGTAGTAGTTAAAATATTCAAGAAAAAAAATAAAACTTGGATTATAAAGAATTGCTTAAATTCTGAAAATATTGGGAAAATATTACACACACAAACGGATAGGAGTTTAAGAGAATTATCTAACTCCATGTTTAAGAGTAACATTACGGCTTTCTGTAACAAACAGGAGGTGCTTTCGTGTCTCAATATAAAACAGAATAACCCAGGTAAATTAGACTTACTTTTGCAATCAACATTTTAAATTAAACAAATAACTTTTCCTTTTTCACCTATTCAATAGTATTCGTAGATAGAAATATGAAAAAATATAATACCAGCTTTCCAATGGAAAATGCAAAATAATATTTTGTTTAAGTGAAAGACTCTTTACTTTTCAATATTTCCTCAATCAACTAATATTGAATGAAAGTCAAATCGAAAAACTACTGATCTTAATGAATATGTGAAATATGAGAACATTGAATCAGTTTCGTGAATCACCTCAAGTTCCGAGACAATGCACGTGCATAAAAATAAATTTTTTCAGTTTTAGAAATTCACCTTAAATCAAATTTTTATTGATTCTTGTTAGACAGAATGCATGATCCCTGATATTTCAGAAAAGAAATAATAAAGCGAAATATTTAATAAAGCTTAATAATTAAGGTAGCAGAAACCTTTTTCATACACGGAGGTATTACACCCATTATTGTTCAAAATTACACACGGTATCGTAAAGTTTATTAAGGCATAGTCGACATCAGGTTATGCAAGTATATTTTCTGTATTATGATATTGTCAACTACTAGGAAATGATTTCGTTGTCATGGGACGATATGTGCAGATATTCTCTACTCTAATATATAAGTGTACAATCGTTATTCTGATATCGCCAGCCATGAAGAAGTGCTATGAACTACCAAACTTAAAATTAAGCAGGTGTGATACAAAGAGCGTTTGTAAATGGTAAGCCATCAATGTGAGAGGACTTTCGCAACGCGAAAGCTTCATTTGAGCACCTACAAGTTGTGAATTATGAAGCTGAAATCCCACTTTCTCAGAGGAAACTAAGGATGAATACAAACGATGGAGAATTGATAAGAAGCTTTAATTAAATTTTCAAATTTATTCTCCGAATACCTGATTAGAGCAGAACCAGTCTCAGTTTGTGAAGATTCTGTGTATTTGGGCCAGATAAAGGGCTTTGAATACGTTGGTTTTGAAAAGCGGCATTTCAATTAAGCACCGCCTGAAAAGTTTAAATTCCAGATACTTCATGCATGCGGTCTCTATGGCTGACAACCTGGGATGCCGAATTTTTAATAAATAATTGAGTTGGCCGCTGAAAATGTAATATCATGTTCATGCTTGATTCGACCTATTAATGCATACTTCCATACCGACACAGTTATTGATTTACATTTTCAATTTGTACTGTTGTAACATATTTTTTGAGCCATGCTTGGTAAATATATGAAAGAAAAATGCTAAATATTTCATTTTTAAATACATCGTTCGAAGCATGAACATTTTTATAGAATAATTTGTCTTGTTCGACAAGTAGCAACACAGGATATGCACATATCAATTTTAGCCGCTCATCTTGTGCAATTGCGGACACTTAGTGATGAAAGTAATCCCGTTTGTGAAGTTTTTGCCCATATGCGATCTGGTTTGCTTAGAACGCAGAATATTCTATCTTTATATCAGGTGTGCAAGATAGAAATAAACACTAAACACATTATACTGTACCAGTTCAACAATATATCGAATTTAGCGTGGTATAATAAGAATATAATCGTTGTTATATATTTAAAAGGTCACTGATTGTGAGGGTAGTATGACCATTTCTTTATAATTCGGCATAACAGTCTAGCTACCTCGTACTATGGAGAATTAACCATAGATAAAATGAGTCTAAAAGGCGGAAGTCCCTTTTTGTTGCTCATTTTGTGAACCTTGGGCAACGCATATAATATCGGTTGCGTTGAACCTACGAGCTTTGCATGTTTGCATTCTGTAATAAAAGCATTTTTGTGCTCTATGTCGATTTTTTGTTTAGCTTCGCGTTGTACCCCTTCCGGTTTAAAATTTGGATTTATAGTTCAGAATTTCGAACATAGCTTGACTATGGACACTTTGTCTGGCTTCATGAGTCTGACTTGTTTGTTACATTGTAGCTCATTTAGTTCCTCTGGATGCTTTTTGGTGACCAGTTTATGGACTTCGCATGTGCGCATATATTGGCCATATGCACTTCGGAGGTCCGATTTAAAGAGGGAGATAACAAAATAAAAGTTTAATTAAACAATGGACTGGCTTGTTTTATAAAATATATTACCATTTCAAGTAACTTATGAATATGTGTTTGTGTAAATATTGGCCATAGGTAATCAGTAAAATATATTTGAGAGACATGTGCCTCTATCCCAATGAAAGTGCATTCAATAGATGTAAACGTCCCATTTAAACGTGTCAAAGCTAATGTCTTTTTCTTAACATTTTACATAGATTAAAACAAGAGTCATCTCAAAATATAATGAGAGGCGGGGCCACGAAGACGAAAGTCATGACCAGGTAATTGACCAATAATTATTAATAAAAGAAGCTTAATTTCGTTACGAAATAAAACTAGTGATGGACAGACCAGGACGTTATGACAATTAAAAGAAAAAAGTAAAATTTCTTTAATTATTTTCGACATCCATCATTATTGGTTCAATTAATCTTGGAGTTTATACACTTACCCTTAAATTTTCACAAAGTCCATCTAATTCCATAAATAAGATTTTATGCCTGTTAATGTGCGGTTTCTCATTGTTAATGATTAGGAAATAGCAATTTTACATCCGTTAAGGATGGCCTGATTGAAATTAAGAAAGGTCACGTAGTAGGTATCCTTCCTAATAATACCCCTTTCTAATTTCGAGCAATACCTAATTAACAAGAAATGCAAAAGCGGTAATTCACCTGATGACCGGGTTTTAATAAAAAAAATTGAAATTCGAACATTTGAATAGTTAAACAGCAAATATTATCATTTCATCGCGAGCATGAATCCAAATCGCCAATTTGGAATCCAAGAACCGTGAATAAAACATAAGCTTCAAAGGTGTCTAATTCGAAAGAAAATTTCTCAAATAGTGCATAAAGATTAGTTCAGTTGTGACCAGAAGGATAAATCAAAGACAAAATGAACGGAAAGTATAATCTCATGCACATTCGTTTCGTGCTTACTGGCGACTCATCAGTAGGAGCCGGTATTACGCCGTTTAAACATATATTTGGGTGAGGAATGTAGGATTATAGGACGGTACAATCTCCTAGACGAATGTGTAAACCTGCAGTAGAGTAACTTACATCGTATAGTCTCGACAATGCAACTTCAACACTAACTCACTCTATGTAATATAAATACCGAGTCTGTAAAGGATACTAACACTATGGCTATTGTGTTAGTAACTGATACCAACATTATCAGTTCTCAAATCGGACGAAACCAGTCTACTGGATGAATTGCCTTTTCTACACTATACAATTCTTAGTTTATACTGACCTAACGAAAGTACTTATTGTTTCAGATGTTTATATCAAATATGCAAATTTGATTACAATAAATGTTATCAACGCCCACGCAAAAATGTTCGTTTAATTATATAAATGTACATTTCAATACCACTTCTTCGCGTAGTGTGATGTCTGTTCAGTAATGACTGATTGGAAATGATTATTTGGAAATTTGTGTCTAAATGAAAATTACAAAATTGATTTAACAAGTTATATGTAGAAAAACATTTCATTCCAAAAAAATGTAATTTAAATATTGTCTAATTTAAAATATCAAAATCCTAACATTTATACTGAGAAATTTATATTCTTAAGGAGTCAGGTGCTTATATCATATTCACAACCTTGATTATAGTAAATGTTATCACCGCCCGCGCAACCAATGTTCGTTTAATTATAAAAATGTTCATTTCAATACCACTTCCCCATGCAGTGTGTTGTCTCTTCAGTAATGACATATTGGGGATGGTTAGTTGGATCTTTGGGTCGAAATGGATGCCATATGAGCTTCACCATAAAAGAAAATAAACTAACTGATTTGCATTAGTTAGCATGGGGTTGAAAATTGTGTTTAGTTTTCGGAGCGTGGCTCAGAAGTTAGAGCACCAGATTTCGAAGCAGACGTGCCCAGGTAGATGTGTTGAAGTTAGATTGCTTGACGTCAGTGTAATCAGTAAAAATGATTTAATTAGAATTATACGCAATTGAAATTGGATTGTTTACGATAAAGTTGTGCTTCCCATATGAACTGCGTGGATTGCTCTCAAACACAATCATTTTTTCATATGTTGCGATTAATCTCAATATACATACTGATGACATAATCATTAACGTAGCCTTTTACTCATGTATTTGTATAAAATAAATTATGCGCATCGGAATCTGATCTGTTGCAGACAACGTAGTGTTTTCTATTATAAGATAATACACAGATATTTATCAAGTTCATTCATTTAGTTGCTGCCTTTCTTCTCATTAAACATGCTGAAGCCAGAATCCACGTCGCCCTGCACATTCAAACATTGCAGCAATGGAGAGTAAGCACATCTAGAACGTGGCGTAGTACTCGCTACTCCTGATGAGTCGCCAGCAAGCTCGAAACGCATGTGTAAATGAAATGATATTTTTCGTTCGTGCCAGCTTTTGTATATCAGCCTGTTTCTAGCTGAATTAATTTGATTCATTTCGTGTGTTTTACTGCACAAAATAAAATTTAGACTTATTTTACCCGTCCCAATGAAATAGCAGATCTATGTCCAATTTCAGATTTGAATTGAGCATATTTTCCGACTGCAGGTCACAGTGGAAGCAAGTGCTATCAGTCGCCTAACCTACATTTCAGAAGTGAAAATAAATATAACATCTATTCTAGCATATTTTCCACTTTTTAAGTTTATGCAGTACTTCTTCACAGTCAACTTTGTTTAAGGTATTGCTTCCAACATTCATTTAAAGAATAAGTTTAATGTGATAAGCATCACGCTAATTTGAGTAGCAAAATGATATGTCAATTTATACTTTGCATTGACAGTGTGCACTGGGTTAAATCGTTAGATGGATTTTGGGTGAATAAAGTTGACAACACTGCAGTGTTCTAACGGGATCATGTACTTGAGATTATAAAACCTAAATCCTCATGAACATGCAATCCTTTTATTTGCATAAATCTAATGTGTTAATGAAAAAAGCAATTTCGTTTTACTTTTAAATATGCCTATCATTTCAGGTTTATGCTGAAATCAAATATTATTTGCCTATGTCATGCGAAAGTTGTCGATCAACTTACATAGACCGATCGACGAGAATTTTAATTACTCGAATTAGAGGACATTGCAAATTAAACGCCTGTTTTGAATCAAATGGTGAATACATGTCTTCAATTGCGCAACACATCGTTAAAACCTCATACGTATGTTCTCCAGACGTAGCACTTGTGACAAGTATTAAATGCAATAAAAGAAGGGAGTTAGCCACATAAGAAGCTTTATCGGTAAACAAATTGCAGCTGGATGTAAACCAACAAATGAAGCATGTTCAGACAAGAGCTTGAACTGGAGGTGATGTAAAAAATTGATTGTTTGTCCCTTTAATTCACACTTCCTCCAGGTAGAAAATTTTCTATTTTTTTTACCTTTCAATATAAATATAAATATATGTTAATTTGAGAAAAACATGAGAAAGAAGTGGTACTTGTGTCTGAAAAAACTTTTTTTTATTTTACACTCGGAAAGGATGCTATGAATTTTATTAATGCTTACATTCAGAAAGTATTATTTAAAATTTTTAAATATTGGGAAAAGATAACACACATAAAACGGATAGGAGTTTAGAATAGAATAGTATATCTTTATTTGGATTCAAACCACACATGTTCCATCAAATAATAAAATTAGAAAATGTACAATATAAAAAGATATCACATCACATATATATGTGCAATTAGTTGTACTGTACAATTTATTAGCATCAGAAAGTTCAGCTGTAAACAGTGATAGATTCTTCATCAAAATTAGGAAAATTTAAGTTATAATTCGAGTATAACATTTTGTAAGAAAAAAAGGGAACCATGACTAATAATTGATTGTGTGCATTGTTGATTAACAAGATGATATAATGCATAACATTTCAGTTTTAATAATACAAAATTTGAAGATAGAATCTGGAGAAATAATGTTGCTGAAAAACAATTAATCCTGTCTTTTATTTAACAATGAGAAAGTATTATCATAATAAAAATTAAAAATATCAGCAGGATTGAACACTTTTTCTAGTTCGGTAAATAAAAATTTAAAAGACATTTTAGTTGGAAGCGTTTCTCTAAGCCCCTTTGGCAATTGATTGTAAATTTTGTAAATTTTTGAAAAGGAGAATAGCTTGCTCGCAAAATTCCCCACCAATGGTGGAGATATTGCAAAATGACCAGATCTAGTTCCAAATTCATGACTCTTTCTTATGGGATTCATATAGGCACCAGACCACTTGTTCGAATGGAAAGCTTTTACGCAATAGCACATTCTCCGAAACCATAAAGGATGCAGTGATACAAACTGTAATCCAGTGGCGTATCTTATTAGACAAACCCTTTGTTAAGGGATTCCAGGTAGCGGCAGCATATTCTAGTATCGGTCTAATCCATATTATAAACATTTTATATCTTATTTCATGCGATATAATATTTAATTTTATTAATGCCCTTCTGTTCTTGGCACTGCCTACTGTCCTTTCAATATGTCTCTCAGCAGAAGCCATACAATGAATAGTTATGCCTAAATCCTTAATTTCTTGCATAAGTTTAATCTCAAAAACATCATTAATCTCAGCATCATGAAAATAAACATAATTAAATTCTGTTCTGTTACCTATCTTTAAAGCTCTCGTCTTTTACTGTTTATTCTCTACACTAGTGTTAACAAATATCTACTTAAATCATACAAATCTAGTGTCACATTATTTTTGGAGAATTCGAAATTATTTGGATCAATTGGAAAGATTATTTTCAAATCATTAGCGAATTTGCAAACTCGACCGTTAAGGATCTTAGTTTCCAAATTTGCAAATACAATTTTAAATAAAATTGGCCCCAAACTTGATCTCTGTGGAACTCCACTTGAAAATATGGAAAGCTTCACGATTTTGCGTGTCATCCTTGTGTTTAAGAGAGTTTTCTAACTCAATGTCTCAGAAAAATAATACTGCTTTCTGTAGCAAAGAGAAGGTGCTTCGGTGTCTCAATATCAAACAGAATAACCCAGGTAAGGTTCAATTACTTCTGCAATCATAATGTTAAATTAAACAAATATTTTTGTCTTTTTTACCTATTCAATAGTATTCGTAGATACAAATATAAAATACATAGAACCACTTTTCTAATGGAAAATGCAAAATAAGATTTTGTTTAAGTGAAAGAGTCTTTACTTTACCTGATTTTCGGATTGCGTACTGAAATGTTTGAATCCACTGTCATCATGATTTTTCCAGATATTTCGACCTCCGGGTACGGAGGTCTTTTTCAATGGCAAACATATCACCCACTAAGTTGACAATCAGTATGTCAAGTGGACATATTAGTTTAAACTGCCTCATTTATACTTGTTGTTAGATATCTTAAGCATAACGTTTTTGTTAAAATGCTAGGAAAGTGTATGTTAAATTGGTTTGTGTATATGTCTGCATGTATACACTCTTCGCAATGAGATTACAGTGATTTAATGACAATTACTGATAGCTCACTAGATAAGCGTACGTCATGCCTGTGTGTAAGTGTTCACGTTTGTTTGAAATGAGCATTTATATAATTAAACGAACATTGGTTGCGCGGGTGGTGATTAAAATTATTAGACTCATTTATTTAGATTCATTTTACCTATGTTTAATTCTCCACAGTACGAGGTAGCCAGACTGTTATGCCGGATTATAAAGAAATGGTCATACTACCCTCACAATCAGTGACCTTTTAAATGTATAACAACGATTATATTCTTATTATACCACGCTAAATTGGATATATTGTTGAACTGGTACAGTATAATGTGTTTAGTGTTTATTTCTATCTTGCACACCTGATATAAAGATAGAATATTCTGCGTTCTAAGCAAACCAGATCGCATATGGGCAAAATCTTCACAAACGGGATTACTTTCATCCCTAACTGTCCGCAATTGCACAAGATGAGCGGCTAAAATTGATATGTGCATATCCTGTGTTGCTACTTGTCGAACAAGACAAATTCCGGACAATGCGATTTGACTCACAAGAAAGATTAAAAACTATTTATTCATGCAAGCGAACTCTGAATTTCTCTAACACTCACCGAACAGTTGTTTGAAATACCAATCAATTGATAAAACCAGACTCTCTTACTAATCTGAGTGTTCTTATATTGCCGCAGCTTTACATTTGGATCCAATGAATTGTAGACACTTTAGGAAATAACATTAGATAAATTGCATTTTTATGAAGGATTTTTAAAAATAAAACTCAATGTTCTACTTATAAGTTTGATAAATAATTAGCAAGAAGTAAATTCATTTGCGATTTTATAGAGTAGCGGGACTATATCATAATTTCTACCGTCGTAAATACTTAGTTCGGCACGCAACAGCACGTTTCCCAAGTACAGTTTGTAAATGTAAATTAATAGTTGAATGGGATATTCTAACGCGTCTATTAAAATGAATATGTTTCTTTAGGTCCGATTTTCGATAAATGCAATACTTGTGCATTGCAAATATTTAGCCAAATTGCAGTTTTCTGGATTACAGATTGTAAATGTGCGATCAATGATATTATTTACATCGCCAGAATTATTTGCGTGTGCATTTTATCTTCTATAAAATTTAAAATATATTCTCAACAGTTAAGAAA
The DNA here is from genome assembly GCA_029291075.1 of Eudiplozoon nipponicum. Lineage (NCBI taxonomy): Eukaryota > Metazoa > Platyhelminthes > Monogenea > Mazocraeidea > Diplozoidae > Eudiplozoon > Eudiplozoon nipponicum. The sequence goes on from JAQBSW010002996.1 coordinate 16,652, forward strand.
TTTGCGGAATAAGATGTGAGTTGAAATTTAAAAAAAAATTATTCTATAAAAATGTTCATGCTTCGAACGATGTATTTAAAAATGAAATATTTAGCATTTTTCTTTCATATATTTACAAAGCATGGCTCAAAAAATATGTTACAACAGTACAAATGGAAAATGTAAATCAATAATTGTGTCGGTATGGAAGTATGCATTAATAGGTCGAATCAATGAATTGGATGTAACCGTCAGGAAATTAACATATTTGGAGCTGCGGCAGAATACAATGCCGTGCAGAGTTAGGATTGAAAAGATGTTCCCAGCTGTCCTGATCCAGGGTCTTTGGAAAACATGAGAGAAGAATTATTCGATAGGACAAATGGTGTATGCTTTTTGTTGTGTGGAGGTTTCAAATAGCCAAGAAAAGCCTTTCTATTGGGCTTGAAGAGTGGTGTGTGAACAAACTTGACAGAGCTATTTTGAGAAATTTGATTGCATAGTGCCAGCTTCATATTTTCCAATGCCGCGTTTTGCGTACGCGGGTTGTAGTGTACCTTAAAATCTGATAAATAACGTTATATTTTTATAAATACGTAGAGTTTGGCTTGACGTGATAACTCTCGCGAAAATGCCGGGAATCGATCTGTTCATGAAGGTCTCTATTTCTCATTAGACTGCGCTCCTCGTGTTTTGCAAAAAAGGAAATTTTGTTGATCGTATTGTTGTCGACGCACCGGTTTATTTGAGTGTAGACGTCAGGGCATCGACTGCCAAAAATTGTAACCAACATCCACCACGGCATCCAAAGTTTAAACCCGATATACTCTGACCAGCGTGCATAATTAATCTGCAATAATAGAAGTTTGGAATAATTTCGTGATAATTACAAAGGTAGGTCACACTAGAATTTTTACTACGAGAGATTTTTGAAGGTGTGGGCTTAATTGAATTGACTGAATTTGTGCGATCAATGATATTATTTACATCGCCAGAATTATTTGCGTGTGCATTTATCTTGTATAAAATTTCGCTTTTTTATTTTTTTGCTGAAATATCAGGGATTATGAATTCTGTCTAATAAGAATCCATAAAAATTTGATAGAAAATGGTGTTTTAAAACTGTAAAAAATTCTTTTTATCGTGATCTGTAAATCTGGCAATATTTTACAACAAAATATAATTATATGACACGATATGAGCTGCACATAAACGAAAGGCTAACCGTGAAACATGACTCAGTTTATGACTAAAAATTGCGTGTGGTGTGGGGCCGGCTGACTCAGCGGTTGTAGCAACACATTCCGATGCAGACACGAACAGATTCGTACTCTGTCCGCGGCAATAAGGACATAGCCGGGGTTCCTGTTGAATTCTCTTTTGCACATAATACAATGCTTATTAAATACTGAAAATGTAGCGAGACTGTTGTTTACATCAAGATCGATATCTTGATTTAAAAAATGTCTTGTACAATTAAACGAACATTTGTTGCCTGAGCGGTGATAATAATTACTTGAATCAAGGTTGCTCTCTTGTTATATACACCTGTCGCATTGTGTACCTACATTTGTCAGTAGAAACTAAACATCGTAAAATGTGGAAAAATCAATAAATTTACTTTTTCACACTAAACAACTTTTAGTTTATGCTGCAAAATGTTTGTGCATAACGGGTTAGATGTTTATAGCAAGATGGAAAGTTTGATTAAACGTAAAAAGTGTATAAACAAATTACAAGCGCTCCAATGAGACAGCCAATTACGGTTCCAATAACAAATATCTTTATGCACTATTTGGTTGTTTTCATATTTTAAAGAATGGTGGAACGGGTAACGATATATATATATATATATATTTATTTATTTATTTATTTATAATAAGAAATACAGAACACATTAATTCCTAATTATAAATATACGGTGTTAAATTAAAAAGGCATGGATATTATATATATATATATATATATATATATATATAATATATATATATATATATATATATATATGTATATATATTCATTGTACCCTTCCAGTTTGCAAAAACTAAAAGAAATTTTATCAGATATAAGAAAGATTTCTTTCGCATTGTCTTCTCAAATATCTACTAATGAACATATCTTTATATACAAATTGGAAAGCAAAACAAGATAGAAATATGTGAACATAGAGAGAGAGTGTGAAAAACGGAAACCAATCAAATTGCGTGCGTCATATCCAGTTCAAGCTCAATGCTTGTACGTGCTTCTTCTGATTACATAAATCCGGCTGCAATTTGTTTATCCATAAGACTTCGTATGTGGCTAGCTCCCTTTTTTTCCATTTAGTAATTACATTGAATGCTACGTATGGAGAACATACGGGCAATGATTCGATGATATGTTGCGCAATAGCAGACGTGTATTCACCATTTGATTTAAAACAGGCGTTTAAGTTGCAATGTTCTCTCATTTGAGTAATTAACCGTCTGGTCGATCGGCCTACGTAAGTTGATCGACAAATTGCGCATGTATATTGGTAAATAATATTTGATATCGACATTAACGGCTGTTTCTCTTTGATTGCTGGTAAAGGCAAGTGTGTTACCCTAAATAACACTCGTAGTTTGGCTGCATTAAATGTGCGTGTTAATGCGGCTTCAACTTTCTTTTGTGCCATTCGGGAAACTGCATCCGCCTTAAATGGATTGTTTAGGTATATTGTTTTTTTTTCTGGCCCATAATACGTCTGTTTCTGGTTATTTCCCCTTTTAGTAATTGATCCAACCACGAACTGTTGATAATTTATATTGAAACGGCACAAAACTGCTGTAATGCAAATACTGTGCAGACCATGTTGGTTTATGGTAAATTGTTCTGTTTAATTTACCATTAGTTTCTTTCTTTAATAGTACATCTAGGAAAGGCAGACAGTCATCTTTCTCGTGCTCTGACGTGAAACCGATATTCTTATGTGCTTTGTTGAAACTTTGAAGCAATGTTCGTGATTGCGACCTGTTCTTAAGTACAAGAAATATATCATCCACGTGCCGTATATATTGAGCACATTTAGTTATGTCACTCTTTAATGATGTATTCTCTAGGTGCCCTAGAAAAATCTCAGCCAACACTGGAGATAAGGGGCTTCCCATTGCCACACCATCAGTCTGTTTGTACATGCTTCCATTAAAACGAAACCGTACGTCTTTCGTGCATAATAGGATAAGCTTGCGTAGAGTGTGACCTGGCACTGGCGATGGTAGTATGTCGTGTTCTACCGCTTTGACTATAATGTCAATGGTTTCATCAATTGGAACATTTGTAAACAATGAAGTAACATCAAAAGATACTATAATCTTGTTTTTATCATTTATATCTTGAATTTTGTTTACAAACTCAAACGAATCGGCAACCGAATAATTACCTAGTAGTTTACGTAAAGGTTCAAGTAACCAAACTAGCTATTTAGCTAGTGCATGAAACGGAGAATTTACCATTGATAAAATTGGCCTCATAGGACAACCCTTTTTGTGTGTTTTTGGTAATCCGTACATTATTGGTGTAGATGATCCAACTGGCTTGAGCTTCTGTGCAGTGGCCTCATCAATAAAATCGGTATCTGTGAAAATCTTAATTTCATTTATTACTTTGCGCTCCACCTTGTCTATTTCATCTGATTTATCGTCTAGACGTGTGAATTTTTTATTGTCCTTTAACACGTTTTCCATCTTTTGTACGTAGTCAGATTTGTCCATTATAACTACGCTCTTTCCTTTATCAGCGCGTAGTATTTTGATGTCTGCATTTCTGCTAATACCTCTAAGCGCATTTAGATGCTGCTTTGTCAATGCATGCTGTTCTGCGCATTTAGACGATTTCAGATGTGAAGCCTGATCAACCAGTGTAGCCTTGAACCAATTTTTAAAATCACTACTGATAGGTTCCAAGTCAGCTGTTCGTTCAAATAGCAATTCAAATGCTGCCTCAAAATCAACATCGCATTTATTAGAAGGATGTATTCCATAATTTCCGCCCAACGATAGTGCCTCCATTGTTAGCTGATCGATTGGCACTTTTGAAAGAAAGCTTTCTTATATCTGATAAAATTTCTTTTTGTTTTTGCACACAGGAAGGGTACAATGAATTTTATTGAAGCTCGCATTTCAAAATAATATATATATATATATATATATATATATATATATATATATATATATATATATATCTCTATATATATATATATATATATAATCCGTTTAATTTTTATACGAAGCTCACAAAATTGATTTAAATAGTTGTATTAATAAAACATTTCATTAGCAAAAAATGTGTGTCTTTCATCGTGAATTGAAATTTAAATATTCTCCAATTTATGATATAAATATCGCAACATTATTTTATGCCACTCGTAGTGCAAACTTTTAAACATGCCTTTATAAAATTTAATTTGTATTTTTATAATTTACCATTTAATCTTTGAATTTTTACTGTTTATCAGTTGCTTCTTCGTACGTCCGATATATGTGCTATCGCACATACATGAGAATTTGTATACTATGAATGCATTGGAGAGAATTAGCAATTGATCTTTGGAATCCAACCTCATGATTCTCTGTGTAATAAATGTGATATTAACATTAACACTGGAAAAATTCTCCTTAGTTACTCTATTTATGATTGACTTACTGATTACTGCTTAATCAGATAAGAGACACCTTCCAATTTTAATCAGTTAACGTTTCTTTCATGTAACTTTTATTTATGGCACTTAGTATGTCAAAACTAATTAAAGAAATTTTACTTTTTTATTTTATTGATTATTCTTTCTGCTTTTAATTGTCATAACGTCCTGGTCTGTCCATCACTAATTTTATTTTGTAACGTAATTAAGCTTCTTTTATTACTAATTATTGATCAATTACCTGGTCATGACTTTCACCTTGGTGGCCCCCGCCTCTCATTATATTTTGAGATGACTCTTGTTTTAATCTAAGTAAAATGTTAAGAAAAAGACATTAGCTTTGACACGTTTAAATGGGACGTTTACATCTATTGAATGCACTTTCATTGGGATAGAGGCACATGTCTCTCAAATATATTTTACTGATTACCTATGGCCAATATTTACACAAACACATATTCATAAGTTACTTGAAATGGTAATATATTTTATAAAACAAGCCAGCGCCATGTTGATATATATATTATATATATATATATATATGCGCACATTTGAAGTCAATAAACTGGTCACCAAAAAGCATCCAGAGGAACAAAATGAGCTACAACAAAACAAACAAGTCAGACTTATGAAGCCAGTCAAAGGGTCTATAGTCATGCTATGTTCCAAATTGATGAACTGGTAAAATATAATGTGTTTAGTGTTTATTTCTATCTTGCACACCTGATATAAAGATAGAATATTCTGCGTTCTAAGCAAACCAGATCGCATATGGGCAAAATCTTCACAAACGGGATTACTTTCATCCCTAACTGTCCGCAATTGCACAAGATGAGCGGCTAAAATTGATATGTGCATATCCTGTGTTGCTACTTGTCGAACAAGACAAATTCCGGACAATGCGATTTGACTCACAAGAAATAAAAAGAGCATTTGTGCATGCAATTTGTTTATCCATAAAGCTTCGTATGTGGGTAACTCCCTTCTTTTATTGCATTTAATAATTGCACAAGTGCCACGTCTGGAGAACATACGTATGAGATTTTAACGATGTGTTGCGCAATTGAAGACAATTATTCACCATTTGACTCACAAAAAAGACTAAAAACTATTTATTCATGCAAGCGAACTCTGAATTTCTCTAACACTCACCAAACAGTTGTTTGAAATACCAATCAATTGATAAAACCAGACTCTCTTACTAATCTGAGTGTTCTTATATTGCCACAGCTTTTCATTTGGATCCAATTAATTGTAGACTCTTTAGGAAATAACATTAGATAAATTGCATTTTTATGAAGGATTTTTAAAAATAAAACTCAATGTTCTACTTATAAGTTTGATAAATAATTAGCAAGAAGTAAATTCATTTGCGATTTTATAGAGTAGCGGGACTAAATCATAATTTCTACCGTCGTAAATACTTAGTTCGGCACGGAACAGCACGTTTCCCAAGTACAGTTTGTAAATGTAAATTAATAGTTTAATGGGATATTCTAACGCGTCTATTAAAATGAATATGTTTCTTCAGGTCCGATTTTCGATAAATGCAATACATGTGGGCGCGGCGGAGTGCATTGCAAATATTTAGCCAAATTGCAGTTTTCTGTATTACAGATTGTAAAAGTGCGATCAATGATATTATTTACATCGCCAGAATTATTTGCGTGTGCATTTTATCTTCTATAAAATTTAAAATATATTCTCAACAGTTAAAAATTTGCGGAATAAGATGTGAGTTGAAATTTAAAAAAAAAATTATTCTATAAAAATGTTCATGCTTCGAACGATGTATTTAAAAATGAAATATTTAGCATTTTTCTTTCATATATTTACAAAGCATGGCTCAAAAAATATGTTACAACAGTACAAATGGAAAATGTAAATCAATAATTGTGTCGGTATGGAAGTATGCATTAATAGGTCGAATCAATGAATTGGATGTAACCGTCAGGAAATTAACATATTTGGAGCTGCGGCAGAATACAATGCCGTGCAGAGTTAGGATTGAAAAGATGTTCCCAGCTGTCCTGATCCAGGGTCTTTGGAAAACATGAGAGAAGAATTATTCGATAGGACAAATGGTGTATGCTTTTTGTTGTGTGGAGGTTTCAAATAGCCAAGAAGTGCCTTTCTATTGGGCTTGAAGTGTGGTGTGTGAACAAACTTGACAGAGCTATTTTGAGAAATTTGATTGCATAATGCCAGCTTCATATTTTCCAATGCCGCGTTTTGCGTACGCGGGTTGTAGTGTACCTTAAAATCTGATAAATAACGTTATATTTTTATAAATACGTAGAGTTTAGCTTGACGTGATAACTCTCGCGAAAATGCCGGGAATCGATCTGTTCATGAAGGTCTCAATTTCTCATTAGACTGCGCTCCTCGTGTTTTGCAAAAAGGAAATTTTGTTGTGAGTATTGTTGTCGACGCAACGGTTTCTTTGACTGTAGACGTCAGGGCATCGACTGCCTAAAATTGTAACCAACATCCACCACGGCATAATTAATCTGCAATAATAGAAGTTTGGAATATTTTCGAAAGAAAAGATGCTTTCAATTAAACAAAATCTTATTTTGCATTTTCCATTAGAAAGGTGGTTTTATATTTTTTATATTTCTATCTACGAATACTATTGAATAGATAAAGAAGGCATCATGTTCGTAACATGCACCAGCTCGGAAACTATAGTGTTAGTAACATATACCTTTTCAGTAGTATAATGTTGGAATCGGTTACTAACACAATAGACATAGTTCTAGTATCATTTACAGACTCGGTATATATATTATATCGAGTGAATTAGCGTTGAAGTCGCATTGTCGAGACTTTATATAATGTTAGCTTAACTATTGCAGGTTTACACATTCGTCTAGGAGATTGTAGCGTCACATTATGCCACACTCCTGACCCAAATATATAGTGGTTAAAGGTCGTAATACCGGCTCCAACTGATGATTCGCCAGTAAGCACGAAACAAATCTGAATGAGATTATACTTTCCGTTCATGCTGCCTTTGGTTTATCCTTCTGGTCACAACTGAACTAATTTGTTACTAGGTTCGCAAAACCTAATACATACTTGCATATATATTAGATCTCCGCAACAAACAGTATTTGATTGATCAAATGTGTTTGTTTGTTAACACCGCTTCAATTTTCATTTGTGCTTTTGGGGAAACTGTATTCCACTTAAATGGAATGATCTGGTGGACAGATCTGAAATACGTATGTTTCTGTTGACATCCTCTTATAATAATTGATTCAATTAATTTTTTAGGGTAGCATATGAAATGACATGCAAAGGCTGTACTTACTTGCACGTTGGTGAAGACCTGCATTCAATAGTTACATTTATACAAACAGCAATCAAAGTGAAACAGCCGTTAATGTCGATATCAAATATTATTTACCAATATACATGCGCAATTTGTCGATCAACTTACGTAGGCCGATCGACCAGACGGTTAATTACTCAAATGCGAGAACATTGCAACATAAACGCCTGTTTTAAATCAAATGGTGAATACACGTCTGCTAATGCGCAACATATCATCGAATCATTGCCCGTATGTTCTCCATACGTAGCATTCAATGTAATTACTAAATGGAAAAAAAGGGAGCTAGCCCACCCGAAGTCTTATGAATAAACAAATTGCAGGCGGATTTATGTAATCAGAAGAAGCACGTGCAAGCATTGAGCTTGAACTGGATATGACGCACGCTATTTTATTGGTTTCCGTTTTTCACACGCTCTCTCTCTATGTTCACATATTTCTATCTTGTTTTGCTTTCCAATTTGTATATAAAGATATGTTCATTAGTAGATATTTGAGAAGACAATGCGAAAGAAAGCTTTCTTATATCTGATAAAATTTCTTTTAGTTTTTGCAAATTGGAAGGGTACAATGAATATATATACATATATATATATATATATATATATATATATATATATATATATATATATATATATATATATATATAATATCCATGCCTTTTTAATTTAACACCGTATATTTATAATTAGGAATTAATGTGTTCTGTATTTCTTATTATAAATAAATAAATAAATAAATATATATATATATATATATCGTTACCCGTTCCACCATTCTTTAAAATATGAAAAAAACCAAATAGTGCATAAAGATATTTGTTATTGGAACCGTAATTGGCTGTCTCATTTGAGCGCTTGTAATTTGTTTATACACGTTTTACGTTTAATCAAACTTTCCATCTTGCTATAAACATCTAACCCGTTATGCACAAACATTTTTCATCATAAACTAAAAGTTGTTTAGTGTGAAAAAGTATATTTATTGATTTTTCCACATTATACAATATTTAGTTTCTACTGACAAATGTAGGTACACAATGCGACAGGTGTACATAACAAGACGGCAACCTTGATTCAAGTAATTATTATCACCGCTCAAGCAACAAATGTTCGTTTAATTGTACAAGACATTTTTTAAATCAAGATATCGATCTTGATGTAAACAACAGTCTGGCTACATTTTTAGTATTTAATAAGCATTGTATTATGTGCAAAAGAGAATTCAACAGGAACCCCGGCTATGTCCTTATTGCCGCGGACAGAGTACGAATCTGTTCGTGTCTGCATCGGAATGTGTTGCTACAACCGCTGAGTCAGCCGGCCCCACACCACACGCAATTTTTAGTCATAAACTGAGTCATGTTTCACGGTTAGCCTTTCGTTTATGTGCAGCTCATTTCGTGTCATATAATTATATTTTGTTGTAAAATATTGCCAGATTTACAGATCACGATAAAAAGAATTTTTTACAGTTTTAAAACACCATTTTCTATCAAATATTTATGGATTCTTATTAGACAGAATTCATAATCCCTGATATTTCAGCAAAAAAATAAAAAAGCGAAATTTTATACAAGATAAATGCACACGCAAATAATTCTGGCGATGTAAATAATATCATTGATCGCACAAATTCAGTCAATTCAATTAAGCCCACATCTTCAAAAATCTCTCGTAGTAAAAATTCTAGTGTGACCTACCTTTGTATTTATCACGAAATTATTCCAAACTTCTATTATTGCAGATTAATTATGCACGCTGGTCAGAGTATATCGGGTTTAAACTTTGGATGCCGTGGTGGATGTTGGTTACAATTTTTGGCAGTCGATGCCCTGACGTCTACAGTCAAATAAACCGGTGCGTCGACAACAATACGATCAACAAAATTTCCTTTTTTGCAAAACACGAGGAGCGCAGTCTAATGAGAAATAGAGACCTTCATGAACAGATCGATTCCCGGCATTTTCGCGAGAGTTATCACGTCAAGCCAAACTCTACGTATTTATAAAAATATAACGTTATTTATCAGATTTTAAGGTACACTACAACCCGCGTACGCAAAACGCGGCATTGGAAAATATGAAGCTGGCACTATGCAATCAAATTTCTCAAAATAGCTCTGTCAAGTTTGTTCACACACCACACTTCAAGCCCAATAGAAAGGCACTTCTTGGCTATTTGAAACCTCCACACAACAAAAAGCATACACCATTTGTCCTATCGAATAATTCTTCTCTCATGTTTTCCAAAGACCCTGGATCAGGACAGCTGGGAACATCTTTTCAATCCTAACTCTGCACGGCATTGTATTCTGCCGCAGCTCCAAATATGTTAATTTCCTGACAGTTACATCAAATTCATTGATTCGACCTATTAATGCATACTTCCATACCGACACTATTATTGATTTACATTTTCCATTTGTACTGTTGTAACATATTTTTTGAGCCATGCTTTGTAAATATATGAAAGAAAAATGCTAAATATTTCATTTTTAAATACATCGTTCGAAGCATGAACATTTTTATAGAATAATTTTTTTTAAATTTCAACTCACAACTTATTCCGCAATTTCTTAACTGTTGAGAATATATTTTAAATTTTATAGAAGATAAAATGCACACGCAAATAATTCTGGCGATGTAAATAATATCATTGATCGCACACTGACAATCTGTACTCCAGAAGATTGCAATGAACTAATTTTGCTAAATATATGCGGCAACGCTTTCTGCCGCGCCAACAAATAACAGAAATATGATAGAACGCAGCTAAGGAAACATATTCATTTTAATAGACGCGTTAGAATATCCCATTCAACTATTAATTTACATTTACAAACTGTACTTGGGAAACGTGCTGTTGCGTGCCGAACGTAGTATATACGACGGTAGAAATTATGATATAGTCCCGCTACTCTAGAAAATTGCAAATGAATTTACTTCTTGCTAATTATCTATTAAAATTATAAGTAGAACATTGAGTTTTATTTAAAAAAACCCTTCATAAAAATGCAATTTCTCTGGTTTTATCAATTGATTGGTATTTCAAACAACTGTTCGGTGAGTGTTAGAGATATTCAGAGTTCGCTTGCATGAATAAACAGTTTTTAGTCTTTTTTGTGAGTCAAATGGTGAATAAATGTCTTCAATTGCACAACACATCGTTAAAATCCCATACGTATGTTCTCCAGACGTGGCACTTGTGACAATTATGAAATGCAATAAAAGAAGGGAGTTACCCACATACGAAGCTTTATCGATAAACAAATTGCAGCTGGATGTAAACCAACAAATGAAGCATGTTCAGACAAGAGCTTGGACTGGAGGTGATGTAAAAAATTGATTGGTTGTCCCTTTAATTCACACTTCCTCCAGGTAGAAAATTTTCTATTTTTTTTACCTTTCAATATAAATAAATATCTATGTTAATTTGAGAAAAACATGAGAAAGAAGCGGTACTTGTGTCTGAAAAAACTTCTTTTTATTTTACACTCGGAAAGGATGCTATGAATTTTATTATTGCTTGCATTCAGAAAGTATTATTTAAAATTTTAAAATATTGGGAAAAGATAGCACACATAAAACAGATAGGAGTTTAAGAGAGTTTTCTAACTCAATGTCTCAGAAAAATATTACTGCTTTCTGTAGCAAAGAGAAGGTGCTTCCGTGTCTCAATATTAAACAGAATAACCCAGGTAAGGTACAATTACTTCTGCAATCATAATGTTAAATTAAGAAAATATTTTTGACTCTTTTACCTATTCAATAGTATTCGTAGATACAAATATAAAATACATAAAACCACTTTTCTAATGGAAAATGCAAAATAAGATTATGTTTAAGTGAAAGAATCTTTACTTTACCTGATTTTCGGATTGCGTTCTGAAATGTTTGAATCCACTGTCATCATGATTTTTCCAGATATTTCGACCTCCGGGTACGGAGGTCTTCTTCAATGGCCAACACATCAACCAATAAGATGACAATCAGTATGTCAAGTGGACATATTAGTTTAAACTGCCTCATTTATACTTGTTGTTAGATATCTTAAGCATAACGTTTTTTTTTAAATGCTAGGAAAGTGTATTAAATTGGTTTGTGTATATATGCATGTATACACTCTTCGCAATGAGATTACAGTGATTTAATGACAATTACTGACAGCTCACTAGATAAGCGTGTTCTCGTTTGTTTTGGATTGAGGAGTAATCAGTTAATGCACGTGTACACTCATCCCAGTGAAACTACAGAGATTGGCAACATCTAATTATTCACTTGATAAGCGTGTTTGTGTGTATGTGCGTAAGCGTTTACTTAAGACTGAGAACTAATCCGTTACATGTAATTACAGGCATGTGTAACAGTCATGGTAAGGGTCTGTTTTAAAATAGTACGTATATTGTATTTGGATGCTATCATTTTGATTTTTCTACTTAGTTTAGAATCAGGTATTACCATTACCCTCCGATCATCTTTTGTTTTATTTGATTTCACGTACTTCCAGTCATGATTAAATTTACTTATAATGCTCATTATAGTGGCTTTAATTAACTTTAGAAGATATCCATTAGCACTGAATATTTCTCGCAGTCTACCTAATTCAATCTCCCTATGCTTTTTATCTGTTAATCTTAAGCTTCTTATTATCATCGATTTTAAGATACCGATTTTCATTCTATATGGGTGATTTGAATTGAAATTAAGAAGGATACCTGAGTAAGTATCCTTCCTATAGACATCCCGTTCTAGTTTTGTACCATTTCTAATTAAATTATTCGACTGGATAAATCGCCTTTGCTACCACGGGCAGTGCTTAGTTATTACTGACAATTCTAAATATAATCAAAGCCAGGCCGTAAATTTCCATTTCGATACCTGTACCTCAAAAGTGTCATTGTGTCCTTAAGTACACACCAATCCCACTTTATTTAACCATTCGTCAAACAACATAGCAAAACTACCGTCAGCCACATGTAGTTAGTGCTATGTCGTTCGATGACTAGTTAAATACAAAGGTAATTGGTGTTTACTTCAAACACGCAAACTTGATTTAAAGAATTGTTATCACCACGCGTGCAATCAATTATTGATTAATTTTATTAGCATTGCGTCTGTTCTACAATGGCAGATTGGGGTAGCTAGTTGGAAAATAGGGTGAAAACAGAAGCCACATCGTCTCCACCTGAAGGAAGGACTGACCAAAAAATGTAAGTTAGTGCATAATAGAATTTTTTTGTTTAGAACGCAACTCGGCGTGGGGCAATAGATGGAGTCCCAGTCTCTGAAGTATGTTTGTCCCCGTTCAAGACCCGTCCGTTGCAAATTCAGGACAGTTATTGAAGAGTTCTTGATAAAGTCGAAACCTGTCAACTGATTGAATTGACTTGGTTGCCATAGGCAATGCTTACAGTATACTAACAAGTATATATATTCCAAGTCCTGCCATAAACCTCCACTTTAGTATATATATATATATATTCTGCAAATCATTCATAGTCTACAAATTCTCATGTATGTGTGGTGGGATATATATTGGTTGTGCGAAGAAGTAATTGATCAACAGAATCCAGTCGCATTTACCGCAGAAATTGATGAAAATGCTTGACACCGTCAGATAAATCAGCTTTTTCCGATCACATATTGGCAACGGGGAAACCAGGCACTTTGACCAATTTCTCAATTCTTCACAAAGCAAAATCAGCAAAATTATTATTTATTTATGAAATGCTTTATATAAAACAACACAAATCTGACCTAAATATTCAAAATTTTATCAACGTGATATTCTAATTGACTGGCCACGAATCACAAAACAAAACAACAATTTATTAGCATCCAGGTAAGACCGAACACCTCATCGACCAAACCCAACAAACATTCGATCGGATTGGCAAAAAAATTGAAAGGGAAAATAACAGCTGCACATTCGGAGAGAGAAATTTCGAAACAACATGAGCCATCAACACTGCAATCCGCACCTGCGCTGTTAGCAAATGGATAAAACAAAATTTCGAAAAAAGGGGAAACGAAAGACTACACTCGAGAAAATAAAATTCGCACACGTAACAGACAAAATGTGAATAGCTGGTTAACTCTCAAGCCATCAATTCCAAGAATGACCAGATCCTATGCATCACTTTGCATTACAGCGATAAATACATTTACACGCAAACATATACACACACAGACACACACGCATACACACTTACCAATCAGCCCACACAATAAATGAAGGCAAATCCGAGTCAGACTAGTTGCCACTTACGTAATCAAATAAAACCCAGGATGCATATAAATGAAAGATTGTAAAGTGAAGTTAAGTAGTCTCCAAATAAATTACCATTATCAACTTTGTTATTAATTTGTTTTTCTTCCTAATTAGAAATATAGCATGGATTACAGAAGGTGCGAGGAAGAGAGAGATTAAAATAACTAGCGCGGAATGCAGTGCAATACTCTAAGCTCAAAACGTTTCCTGAGAATCCAGGCAAATTTATTTTTAATTAAACCGACATAAATCTAACAAAACATCAAAATGAAGTTCTCTCTCTTGGACCGAAAGACTGCATAACAAAAACTAGAATAAACGAACGTGAAGAAACGCATATGCAGGCATCAATAGAATGCTTCTTTGAAGATGCCACAAAACACAAATCAAATGAAAAATACGACATCTCGCTCGTTAAATCGGACCTCCGAAGTTCGTATTGCCAATATATGCGCACATTCAAAGGCAATAAGCTGGTCACCAAAAGGCATCTAGAAGAACTGAATGAGCTACAACGAAACAAACAAGTCAGACTCATGAAGCCAGACAAAGGGACAGGCGTAGTGTTAATGAACTATACGGATTATAGTCAGGCGATGTTACAAATTCTGAATGACAAATCAAAATTTAAACGCGAAGAGGTACAACGCGACACTACAGCAAAATTAGAAAATTCCATAACGAAGATTCTATACCGAATTATTTCGAAGGTCAAGGCTAAACAAGAAATGGAAATAGAGCACAAAAATGCTTTTATTACAGAATGCAAACATGCCAAGCCCGTAGGTTCAACGCAACCGATATTATATGGGTTGCCCAAGGTTCACAAAATGATCAACAATGAAGGACTTCCGCCTTTCAGGCCCATTTTATCTATGATAAATTCCCCACAGCACAAGGCAGCCAGACTATTATGCCGGATTATAAAGCCTATCATGAAAGGAAGAATAGACCACGTTGTACAGGATAGCTTTCAATTCGTAGAAAAACTTCGCGACCTAAATTTGAAAGAGAGTAAAATGGTGTCCCTCGATATAAAGTCACTCTTTACTAGCATTCCAGTAAATAAAACTATAAATATTCTATGTGAATATATACGACCATCAGGAGCGGAAACACTGATAGAAGTGCACGACATGAGAGAACTACTTCTATTATGCACATCCCACGTACAATTCGTATTCCAAGGAGTCTTCTACAGAAAAATTGACGGCATAGGTATGGGTAGTCCTCTTGGACCAGTATTGGTAGACATATACATGCACCATTTAGAAACAACAGGTTTAAAACCATTTATCAATGGAGCTCATTTTCAGGTGCGCTACGTTGACGATACTTTCATGGTCATTGAAAAGGATGAAGATACAAATTCACTGCTACATCACATAAACAAGGTAGACCAGGCAATCAAGTTTACAATAGAAGAAGAAAAAGACGGATATTTATCCTTCCTAGATGTAGGAATAACGAGAGATGAAGAAGGTACTCTCTCAAGGTCAGTTCACAAGAAATCAAGCTGGACTGCACAGTATATCCATTATATGAGTAGTGTGCCAAGGGCGTACAAAAAGAACCTAATAATAAATTTGGCCACACGAATACGCAGGATTTGTTCACCGGACAACATTGAAATAGAGCTAAATTTGCTTCGCGAAGCTTTGAGAAATAATGGCTATCCGGACTGGTTCATCGATTACAACTTGAGGCAACGCAACAAAATTAATAAATGTTATTCCATGGAGTACATTATTTTATATATATATATATATATATATATATATATATATATATATATATATATTTATATATATATATATATAATTTCATGGTCGTTGAAAAAAGATGAAGATACAAATGCACTGCTACATCAAATAAACAAGGTAGACCAAGCAATCAAGTTTACAATAGAAGAAGAACAAGACGGATATTTATCCTTTCTAGATGTAACAATAACGAGCGGTGAAGAATGTACCATCTCAAGACCAGTTCACAAGAAATAAAGTTGGACTGGACAATATATAAATTATTTCAGTAGTGTGCCAAGGGCGTAAAAAAGGAACGTGATAATAACTTTGGGTATACGAATACGCAGGATTTGTTTACCGAACAACATTGAATTAGTGCTAAATTTGCTTATCGAATCATTGAGAAATAATGGCTGTCTCGACTGGTTCATCGGATACAACTTGAGGCAACGCAACAAAATCGAGACTAATTTGGCGGAAAACAAAAAATCCCATAGAGTAACTCTTAGTGTTCCCTTTGCAGGTGATCTTCCAGCTGAAATCTTCAAAAGGAAAGTAATTCGAGCGATTAAAGCACAGCTTCCATCAATACAAGTGAGAGTGGTGTTCAACACAACAAAATTGAAGCGCACACCTTTTTCTGTATACAAATTTCAATGTACCTACAACGCTCAGTACATCGGAAGATCATAAAAGAGGCTCGAAAGTAGATTAAATCAGCATCTCCCTAAAAATTATTAAAGAGGGGTGCAGCTCCTGCACAAAAATCAGCAATTTGCGAGCATGTACTACTCACAGGTCATGCAGTTTGTAGTAACAATTTTTCAGTTCTGTACAAGGCAAAACAGAAAAAATGCTTCTGGCTTTTGAAGCTATTGCAATTAATAAGCTGAAGCCCTGCTTAAACGTGCAGAATATAATCCAAAAAGAAATTAAATTGGACTGCAATAAAGACATAACTGACAGGCCTTCCAAAATGGCCAACGTTTCGCAAAATACAACACACCCATCAAATACGGACGCCATTACAATGAAAGCGATGACACACCAAATGAAGTTACGCAAAAGGAGTGGTCTAAATTGCGCGAAACAAGGACTGACATAACGAAGAGGGGATTAGTTATGACAAATGTACAGTGAAATTGGATGAACGAATATACTCACGGATCCGGAAAAATGGCTGTAGATACATGTTTGGTTGTTTTCATATTTTAATTGGTAACGATTATATATATATATATATACATATATATATATATATATATATGAAGCACGCAAAATTGATTTAAAAATTTGTATTAATAAAAAACATTTCATTAGCAAAATTTTTGTGTGTTTCATAATGAATTAAAATTTAAATATTCTCCAACTTATGATATAAAAATCGCAACATTATTTAATGCCAATCAGAGTGTAAACCTTTAAAAATGCCTTTATAAAATTTAATTGGTATTTTTTAAATTTACCATTTAATCTTTTAATTTTTACTGTTTTTCAATTGCTTCTTCGTAGGTCCGATATATGTGCTACCGCACATACACGAAAGTTTGTAGACTATGAATGTTTTGGAGAGAATTGGCAATTGATCTTTGGAATCCAACCTCATGATTCTATGTGTACTAAATGTGGTATTAACAACAAAACTGGGAAAATTCCCCTTAGTTACTCCATTCAGCCGCCGTGCAATTATTGAGGTTGATACGTCGCCTCTAAATGGTAAGTTTAGGAAAACCTGCTTGACGGCATCCTCTCTATTGCGAATCAACTGTGGTTTGATGTTGACATCAATGAATCGCTCTGGCAAGTTGTTTAATAGCAACATTTTCCTGATGTAGCCCAGTTCTTCCTCGATCTTGTGTTCAGAGCAGATCTGCCTGATTGCTTGGTTGTTGACTAAGTTTCTAAGACTACACTCGGAATAAAAGTATTCGTACACGTAAAGGCGAACAATGCGCACAGATGGTTAATTTTTAAGCCATCAATACAATAATGACCAGATCTCAGACATCATTTTGCAATGCAGCGAGAATGACATTTACATGAAAACAGGCATACACACAAACACAAACCCATCCACACTTTCCAATCAGCTACAAAAGAAATAGAAGTATAACCGAGTCATATTTGTTGCCACCCACATATCCAAACGAAAACGCGGAATGTATATAAATGAAAGATTGTCGAGCGAAGTTTAGTAATGTTGAAATAAATGGCCATTATCCATTTTGTTATTATTGTGTTTCTTCTTCCTAATTAGAAATATACTGTGTACTATTCGAAGGCAATGCACATGAATTTAACGTTGGAAGTATGAACATTTTTCTAGAATAATTATTTTAAATTTCAAATCACATCTTATTCCGTAACTTCTCGACTTTTGAGAATATATTTAATGCGATTTAACCGGCAATTCCTCTTTTATCATACAAATACTAATGCAAACGGAATAACGAGGATAAATCTGCAAATTATGTAAGATTCATTGCAAGAACTACGAAACAGCTAATCAATTGAACCCGACAGCACCTACCTAAAACGTTAATCCAGACAGGAGTAGCACTATACGCCAAGTAAACAAACATAGAAACCAAACGGTGCACCAAGTGAATACAACTTATCCAAACATGGAAAACTTCACAATTCTCAATAAGATGAACAGCTAAAACAATATATCAATATTAAAACCTATTTCTGATATGGAGGGAATTCACATCTGTCGAAACGCCATTTCGTTGCTGAAATTCGCTCGTCAAGTCATGGTCCAACTTGTTTAAGTCGCCAATTATTTTAATCGAGTATGCGATCTTGTCAATTTATTCACAGACAAGTTATAATGCAACATTATATTTTTCTAACTTTGCATAATTAACTACAGGTAATATTTAATTACAGGAGCGCTTTCCATATATTATACACTTAAAAAATTACTGATTTCGCGAGTGGTGATAAAAATTCTTTAAATCATATTTTCGGTCATTAAATGAACAAAAATTCCATTGAAATAGCAGTACGACTTTCATTCGCACATACTGACGAGAGTTTTACTGTGTTAAGCAACTGGATAGATACAAAAGAATAGGCGATATGGCAAACGCAGCATATATGATTATCGCAAACACTTGTTCAACGGTTTCTCACCTTCGTAAATTATGACGAAACGAAAGTTTCTAATTTCGGATCTAAATTGGTCAGTAAAAAGCATCTCTATCTGCATTAGTTAGTTATGCATTTTGGACATCAGCATTCAGAGTTTAAGCATATAAACATAAAGGTAATTGCCAACTTAATCCGTGGATACATCTATTTGGCAGGATCGTATTTCACACAAGCAATTCTGAATTAATTAGCATTCCTAATAAGCACTTTGAGGTGGGGATCTCAATAAACTAAATACACTCTCATTTCCAGCATGAGTGATCAAAATCTCACACAGACGAACATTGCAAGATTGAAATTTTGTTCGAGCCACTCGCCTTGTAAAACAATGCATTGATCTTTGCGTGTCTAGTTCAAATAGGTCCAGAAGGATATACGAAAATTATCATGCTGTTATGGCTTCTCCTCCTGTTTCTATTTGTTACTGAGTGCGCAACACCTAATACACAATTGCATAAATATTAGTACTCCGCAACAAACAAAAAATAAAAGTTCAGTTAAACATGGGCCTGACTTGTTTTATGAAATATGTAACCATTTCAAGTAACTTACGAAAATGTGTAAGTGTAAATATTGCCCATATGTATTCAGTAAAATATATTTGAGAGACATGTGCCTCTATCCCAATGAAAGTGCATTCAATAGATGTAAACGTCCCATTTACACGCGTCAAACGTAATGTCTTTTTCTAAACATTATAAATAGTTTAAAACAAGTGTCATCTCAAAAGTTAATGAGAGGCGGGGACCAACAAGACGAAAGTCATGACCAAGTAATTGATCAATAATTAGTAATAAAAAAGCTTAATTACATTACGAAATATAACTAGTGATGGGCAGACCAGGACGTTATGAAAATAAAATGAAGAAGGAATAATCAATAAAAGAAAAAAGTAAAATTTCTTTAATTATCTTACGACATACTAAGTTTCATAAATTAAAAGTTACATGAAAGAAACTTTAACTGATTAAAGTTGGAAGGTGTCTCTTATCTGATTAATCAGTAATCAGATGACAAGCCCACTGGTAAGTCAATCATAAATCAACATTCCTAACTTTTTACTGGAGCTAGTTTCCAAATGTGATTTCTACAATCGTCTCTTCGCATCCTTTAGATGATAATGTTTAAAAACGGAACGACCGATTTTTTCTACGATAATTCATTCAAAATATCATCTCTTCATTTCATTTCGATATATTAATCAATCAATCACGTCGTTCTATTACGACTACATATTGCTATGCTTCTATAGTCATTCCAGTAACCTATGTGTTTAGACTCCGCTAAATGAAGGACAGGATCAGATTTTAAAATTTTCCTTACTCACTTTAATGCGAAATTTAGAGTTCAGTCGTACCATTATCCTACGATCTTCCATCACTTAATCAAATTTTACGTACCTCAATTTTGGATTAAATTAACTTGTGACATCCATCATTGTTGCTTCAATTAATCTTGGAGTTTATACACTTGCCCTTATATTTTCACAAAGTCTGTCTAATTCCATAAATACGATTTTATGTCTGTTAATGTGCGGTTTCTCATTGTTAATGATTAGGAAATAGCAATTTTCATCCGTTAAGCATGGCCTGATTGAAATTCAGAAAGATCACGGAGTAGGTATCCCTCCTAATAATAACTCTTTCTTATTTCGAGCAATACCTAATTAACAAGAAATTCAAAAGCGGTAATTCACCTGATGTCTGGGTTTTAATAAACAATTTAAATTCGCACATTTGAATAGTTAAACAGAAAATATTACAATTTCATCGCTACCAAGAATCCAAATCGCCAATTTGTAATCCAAGACCCGTGGATAAATTATAAGCTTCAAAGGTGTCTAATTCGAAAGATAATTTCTCAAATAGTGCATAAAGATTAGTTCAGTTGTGAGCAGAAGGATAAATCAAAGACAGAATGAACGGAAAGTATAATGCAGACGCATTATATATATATATATATATATATATATATATATAATCTTTACCAATTAAAATATGAAAACAACCTTTGTTACATGGAATAACATTTATTAATACATCTTATTTTTATATTTATTTACAGCCATTATTCGGGATTCGTTAGTATATTCGTTCATCCAATTTCACTGTACATTTGTCGTAACAAATCCCCTCTTCGTTATGCCAGTCTTTGTTTTGCGCAATTTAGACCACTCATTTTGCGTAACTTCATTTGATGTGTCATCGCTTTAATTGTAACTGCGACCGTATTTGATGGGTGTGTCGTATTTTGCGAAACGTAGGCTATTTTTCAAGGCCTGTCAGTTATGACTTTATTCCAGTCTAATTTAATTTCTTTTTGGATTATATACTGCACGTTTAAGCAGGACTTCAACTTATTAATTGCATTAGTTTCAAATGCCAGAAGCATTTTTTCTGTTTTTGCCTTGTACAGAACTGAAAAATTGTTACTACAATCTGCATGACCTGTGAGTATTACATGCTCGCAAATTGCTGATTTTTGTGCAGGGGCTGCACCCCCTCTTTAATAATTTTTGAGGGAGATGCTGATTTATTCTAGTTTCGAGCCTCTTTTTTGATCTTCCGCTGTACTGAGCGTTGCAGGTACATTGAAATTTGTATACAGACAAAGGTGTTGACGTCACAGAGAGGCTATCGTTTTCATTCGTCCGCATCAGTTTTTTGTGTTGAACACCACTCTCACCTGTATTGATGGAAGCTGTGCTTTAGTCGCTCGAATTAATTTCCTTTTGTAGATTTCATCTGGAAGATCACCTCCATAGGGAACAATATGCGTTACTCTCTGGGGTGTTTTGCTTTCCGCCAAATTGGTCTCGATTTTGTTGCGTTGCTTCAAGTTGTATCCGATGAACCAGTAGGGATAGCCATTAATTAACAATGCTTCGCGAAGCAAATTTAGCTCTAATTCAATGTTGTTCGGTGAACAAATCCTGCGTATTCGTGTGCTCAAATTTATTATCAGGTTCCTTATTTACGCCCTTGGCACACTACTGAAATAATGGATATATTGCCCAGTCCAGCTTGATTTCTTGTGAACTGATCTTGAGATGGTAACTAATTCGTGTCTCGTTATTCCTACATCTAGAAAGGATAAATATCCGTCTTGTTCTTCTTCTATTGTAAACTTGATTGCTTGGTCTACCTTGTTTATGTGATGTAGCAGTGCATTTGTATCTTCATCCTTTTCAACGACCATGAAAGTATCGTCAACGTAGCCTACGTAAGAATGAACTCCATTGATAAATGGTTTTAAACCAGTTGTTTCTAAAGGATGCATGCATATGTCTGCCAATACTGGTCCAAGAGGACTACCCATACCTATGCCGTCAATTTGTCTGTAAAAGACTACTTTGAATACGAATTGTACGTTGGATGTACATAATAAAAGTAGTTCTCTTATATCGTCCAACTATTAATACGATCCACTTAACCAAAAATTAAAGTGTAGACTTAAAAACATTTCTTCCGATTGTTAATGTCCGTTCGTGTGGAATATGATTTAAATTGGATGGTTGATGAACCGTGCCAACAAAATGAATAATTGGTTACCTGACATGAGCATAAGCAATATATTACATGACCTACGGCAACTCCAATTGTCTCTTTTTTAACGGATTCACTTGAAATGGTCTTTATATATTATGACATTGTCAAAAAATAAACAAATTCTGCAAAGTTACTGTAGCTAATTATGCAAAGTTAGATAAATCTAAGTTCACACCTTTTTCCAGCAGTGTGCTTAATTACTTTACGTGCAAGTGAACATAAAAGAACGAAATGAGATTCTCAATATATATGCATTTTTATAAATTAAATATTGATTTAAGTATCAATTTGAAAGTTTTCATCATAACATGTTCATGAATGAATTTTGCAAAAGTTTCCGTAACCATTATTTTAGTCCATCATTCAATGTCAGATTGGGGATGGCTTGTTTGAACGTAAGTTAATGTATAACTGATAACAACATGTGATGTTTTGACGCGAATGCATAGGAGGCGATTTTCAAGGTTGAACCAAAAGTTACCGGATTTGAATCCGACCCTAAATTTCAGCTACTTTGTTCATTGTGGCGATGTGTTTATTTCTGAGAAAGGCATCAGGAAGCGACACTTAATCGCAGCAGAGAAAGATTTCAAACATGCAAATCCGTTAAATCTTATAACGTTGACAATGTTATCGTAAGAAGCAAAAATGTTAATTCCTTCCGAATTTCTTATTTAGAATGCGATCCTGTCAAATGGATATATCCACGCTTTATTAGGCCAGTTGTGCTGAAAAGTGTAATATGTCTCTCAAGCATCGTTGGATAGAATACTTCGTCGCTTGGAAATTGGGGACACACTATGAGGTTTGAATTTAAGCTACTAATTTTGTTTCTTCCACTGATGTTGGGAAATTGTTGGGAAATGTGGACCCCAGGCATCGGTGAGAGGAATACTTGGTGTAATTAGAATTAGTAGAAACACTGTGATGTTTGTATGTAGGGTAAGAAGTGTGCTGTATTCATTGATTTCAGATGAAATGCACAGACCTAAAGTATCGTGTGAACCGCAGGTTTCATTGGGCGATGGACTTCGTGATCTTAGAAATAGGGGAGATACTATGATATTTGGATGTACGACACTGGTAGATGACTATGGTTCAGGTTTCAAAGCTCATAGGTATACAGTGACAAGTCGACTACAAGCATATTTTGTCAGTTTACTTTACGAATCGTAAGGTGTGGGCCAAATTAAATGCGGCATATAAACCAAACTAACTTATTATCATATAAACATATTAACAAGACGTGCTTAATCTACAGTAGATATTATCTAATGAAATATCATCAGCTGCGAAGAAACGCGTTAAATTCTTAAAGAAACTGAAACATCCACACGCTTCGGAAATTATAATTCTACATTTTGCGTCTTAAATAAGCAGATTTAGATCCTATCAGACGAAAAGAGTTGAAATTCACACCTCTAATCTCGTCAGCTAGGAGGAATTGTATGTGACGCATTAAGTCACTTACCAATTTTCAATAACACACTAGATCGTAAATTGTATTACGATTTGGTGGACATCAGGTTATTCAATTAGATCTTCTGTATTGTAATATCGTCGACTACGAGGAAATGATTTCGTAGCCATTTGACGATATGTGTAGAAATTTCGTGCCCATCAATTTACTTACGTGGATAATCGCTACTCCGATATCGTCAGCTACCAAGAAAACATCTTTGAAATCGTTTAAGTGCTTTCTATCTGCACAATCAAAATAATATTAGAAGGAAGTAGAATGGTTTTAGAAAAACGAAATGAAATGATGATTATATGCACGATATCAACACATTCCACGCTCTGCAAAGGAATGAATACGATAATTAGAGGTCTGCTGATGAGATAACAATTGCGAGTTCCGCTTGCAAGTACATGAATTCACTAATTGTTTAAAACATGTTCCTAAACATGGAAAATAAATTGAAAAATGGCAAGAGAATTAGATTTATTGCTGGATAACTGATCATCGCACAATTCTTCTTCTGAACACTCACACACATTTGCCTTACATGGCGTTCGCATAAACATGTAGATCAATTCTGTATTAAGCAGTATGTTCCCGTTATCAAATTAATTCAGCTAGAAACAGGCTGATATACAAAAGCCGGCACGAACGAAAAATGTTATCTCTTTTACACATGCGTTTCGAGCTTGTTGGCGACTCATCAGGAGTAGCGAGTAATACGCCAAGTTCAAGATGTGCTTACTCTCCGTTGCTGCAATATTTGAATGTGCAGGGCGACGTGGATTCTGGCTTCAGATTTTTTAATGGGAAGAAAGGCAGCAACTAAATGAATGAACTTGAGAAATATCCGTGTATCATAACAGTTAAATACTGTTTCTTGCAGGGAACTAATATATATGCAATTATGCAATAGGTGTTGCAAACCTAATAAAAAATTAGTTCAGTTGTGACCAGAAGGATAAACCAAACACAGCATGAACGGAAAGTATAATCTCATGCACATTCGTTTCGTGCTTACTGGTGACTCATCAGTAGGAGCCGGTATTACGCCCTTTAACCACTATATATTTGGGTGAAGAATGTGGTATAATAGGACGGTGCAATCTCCTAGACGAATGTGTAAACCTGCAATAGTGAAGCTAACATCATATAGTCTACGACAATGCGACAATTTACACACCTTGTGTTGCTATTAGTCGAACAAATAAAAAAAATCAAAGCATCGCAATGCATTTTCAAGTTACAAAAACTGTTTATGCTTCTTTGTACGTCAATTACCTTCAGATTCTAAATTTCGGTTTATAGATATGTGGTGATTTGATAAAAAATTAAATCCTGCAAATGCCAAATTAAATCGATGTGTGTGTGCCAGAATCAATTTCATTACCAAAGTTGTGATCTCGAAACGAATAGTACTGCTACACTGTCACCAATCACTTGCGTAATTCCTGTAGCTCCAACTTGAAGATCGGAGTTCATTTGGCAGGTTAACTTGTCTTGCAGAAATTTGGGTAACAAAGGCGATATGGCAAACGCAGCATATATGATAATTGGAAACATCTCACCTTCGTCAATTATGACGAAACGACGGTATCTAACTTCGCATCTAAATTGTTGAGTATAATGCATCTATACCTGCATTATTTGTTTACGCAATTTAGACATCAGCATTCAGAGTTTAAGGTCATAAACATAAAGGTAATTTCCAATTTAATTCGTGGATATATCCATATGATAGGATTGCATTCTAAATTTTAAATTCGGAAGGAATCACCATTTCTGCTTCAGCATGTTTAATGGGAAGAAAGGTAGCAACTAAATGAATGAACATGAGAAATAGCTGTGTTTTATCTTGTAATAGAAAACATTGCTTTAACTGAAACAGATGCGCATAATTTAGTTTCTACAAATACATGAGTAAAAAGCTACGTTAATGATTATGTCATCAGTATGTTTATTGAGATTAATCGCAACATATGAATAATTGATTGTGTTGTAGAGCAATCCACGCAGTTCATATGGGAAGCACAACTTTATCGTAAACAATCCAATTTCAATTGCGTATAATTCTAATTAAATCAATTTTTCTGATTACACTGACGTCAAACGATCTAACTTCAACACATCTACCGGGCAGTCTCGAAGCATTTAAACGAATAACTTTCAGTCATACACTAACTAATGAAGCTCGTTTAGTTTTTTCTCTTTTAAATGGAGTTCATATGGCATTCATTTAGACACAAATTTCCAAATAACCATTCCAATCAGTCATTACTGAACAGACAGAAAGTGGTATTGAAATAAACATTTATATAATTAAACGAACATTTTTTGCGCGGGCGTTCATAACATTTATTGTAATCGAGGTTGCGTATTCATATAAACACCTGACCCATTAAGTACTTAGGGTCAGGTATAAGAATTGTATAGTGGGAAAAGGCTATTCATCCAGTTGAACGATATCGTCCTTATTGCGAACTCATCATAATTTGCACGGACATAGCTCGAACCTGGGCACGACTGATTCGGAGACTGGTGCTCTAACCACTGAGCCACCCTACCGCACACTAACCAATGTACTTCGGTTAGTTTTTCTCTCTTTTACGTGGAGCTCATATAGTATCCAGTTAGACCCTAATTTCGAACTAACCGTTCCCAATCTGTCGTTTCTGAATAGATGTCACACTAGATGAGAAAGTGGTATTGAAACGTAAATTTAAATATTTAAATCAACATAGATTACGCGGTCGGTGATAACATCTGCTATAATCAAGTTTGCGGCCTTGATATTAGCATCTGACCAATTAAATATTTAAATTAGATAAGTATAAACTAATAATTGTATAATGTACAAAAGGCAAATCATCCAGTAGACCGAGTTCGCCTTCATTAGGACTCATCATGTAATTGCCAGAATTTGCCGTAGACCGGGCTCGAACCTGGGCACGTCTGCTTCTGTTGACATCCTCTTATAATAATTGATTCAATTAATTGTCTAGGGTAGCATATGAAATGACATGCAAAATCTGTACTTACTTGTACGTTGGTGAAGACCTGCATTCAATATTTACATTTGTACAAACAACTACGTTAAATACAATGGGCTTGGTGTTTACTTCAAGCTCGAACCCGCGAAATCAGTTATTGCTTAATTGTATTCCTGTTGCTAAGCACACGCTGAGATTTAAACCATGAAATAGTCCACACATTACGACAGCAGTGTGCTGAAAATCTGCACGTGCAGGTGAATATAAAAGAACAAAATGAGATGCTCAATATGTAGGCATGTTCATCAATGAACTTTGCGAATGTCTCCGGAAACGTTATTTTAGTCCATAATTCAATGACAGATCATCTGTCAATTTTAATCACACACAATACTTCAAGCCCAATAGAAAGGCACTTCTTGGTTATTTGAAACCACCACACAACAAAATGCATAAACCAATTTGCTGCATCTAATAAATCTTCACCATGTTTGCCAAAAGCTCTGTATCTTGGGGAGTATCAGAAAACCTTTTAATTTTAACTTTGCGCGGCATTACATTCTGCCGCAGCTCCAAAAATACATTCAAAAGCTATTTGAGGAATCAAACTGCCTGACTGTAAATTCGAATCGGCCTATTAATGCATACTTTCTTATCGATACAATTATTGATTTACAATTTCTATTTGTACAGTTGTAGCATATTTTAATGGGCCGTGCTGGGTAAATGTATGAAACAAAGTGACAAAAATTTTACTATTGCAAAAATTGCAAAGGAATAAATTTATTGCAAATAATTTATTTAATTAATTAAGTAGGATGTTGAGATTTACTTAAAACATTCTTTCACAAACATGCAAAATGCAAATACACAAATTGTTAAATCAAGTTACCCTTATTCTAACAATCTTGCCTTTACCAGCAATCAAAGAGGAACAGTCGTTAATATCTTTTCTTTAAATCTAGTTTGCGGGCTTGAAGTAAACACAAATCCGATTGTATTTAACCAGTCGTCGAACAACATAAAGAATTGTTACAACCACCCGCGCAATCAATTACTGTTAAGTCGTTAATATGGACATCAAAAATTATTTACCAATGTACATGCGCAAGTTGTCGATCAAATTACGTAGGCCGATCGACGGGAATTTTAATTACTCAAATTATGGAATATTGCAACATAAACGCCTTTTTAAAAATCAAATGGTGAATAAACGACTGCAACTGCGCAACTCACCATTGAAACCACACACGTATGTTCTCCAGACGTAGCACTTGTGATAATTACGAAATGCAATAACGAAGCTTTTTCGATAGACAAACTGCATAAATCTAATGTGTTAATTAAAAAATCAATTTCGTTTTACTTTTAAATATGCCTATCATTTTAGGTTTATGTTGAAATCAAATATTATTTACCATTGTCGTACGAAAGTTGTCGATCAACTTACATAGACCGATCGACGAGAATTTTAATTACTCGAATTAGAGAACATTGCAAATTAAACGCCTGTTTTGAATCAAATGGTGAATACATGTCTTCAATTGCGCAACACATCGTTAAAACCTCATACGTATGTTCTCCAGACGTAGCACTTGTGACAATTATTAAATGCAATAAAAGAAGGGATTTACCCACATACGAAGCTTTATCGATAAACAAATTGCAGCTGGATGTATTCCAACAAATGAAGCATGTTCAGACAAGAGCTTGAACTGGAGGTGATGTAAAAAATTGATTGGTTGTCCCTTTAATTCACACTTCCTCCAGGTAGAAAATTTTCTATTTTTTTACCTTTCAATATAAATAAATATCTATGTTAATTTGAGAAAAACATGAGAAAGAAGCGGTACTTGTATATGAAAAAACTTCTTCTTATTTCACACTCGGAAAGGATGCTATGAATTTTATTATTGCTTGCATTCAGAAAGTATTATTTAAAATTTTAAAATATTGGGAAAAGATAGCACGCATAAAACAGATAGGAGTTTAAGAGAGTTTTCTAACTCAATGTCTCAGAAAAATATTACTGCTTTCTGTAGCAAAGAGAAGGTGCTTCCGTGTCTCAATATTAAACAGAATAACCCATGTAAGGTACAATTACTTCTGCAATCATAATGTTAAATTAAGCAAATATTTTTTACTCTTTTACCTATTCAATAGTATTCGTAGATACAAATATAAAATACATAAAACCACTTTTCTAATGGAAAATGCAAAATAAGATTATGTTTAAGTGAAAGAATCTTTACTTTACCTGATTTTCGGATTGCGTACTGAAATGTTTGAATCCACTGTCATCATGATTTTTCCAGATATTTCGACCTCCGGGTACGGAGGTCTTCTTCAATGGCAAACACATCACCCAATAAGATGACAATCAGTATGTCAAGTGGACATATTAGTTTAAACTGCCTCATTTATACTTGTTGTTAGATATCTTAAGCATAACGTTAATGCTAGGAAAGTGTATGTTAAATTGGTTTGTGTATGTGTCTGCATGTATACACTCTTCGCAATGAGATTATAGTGATTTAATGACAATTACTGACAGCTCACTAGATAAGCGTACGTCATGCCTGTGTGTATGTGTTCTCGTTTGTTTTGGATTGAGGAGTAATCAGTTAATGCACGTGTACACTCATCCCAGTGAAATTACAGAGATTTGGCAACATCTGATTATTCACTTGATAAGCGTGTTTGTGTGTATGTGCGTGAGCGTTTACTTAAGACTGAGAACTAATCCGTTACATGTAATTACAGGCACGTGTAACAGTCATTCAAGTGAAACTAAAATGATAACTGTCACTTCCTAAATGCACACGTCAGACTTATTTTACACGTACTTTCCTAAATGAAGTAATTACGAGTGGCATTCCGGTGAGGAGGGGGCAAGATACTTTGAATAGAGTAAATAATTAAGAGGTAGCCAAATTAAATTAGAAACGGATAAAGTGTTTCAATAGGGTAGAAAGTTAAATTAAACGGTTCTTAAAAGAAATTGAAAATTGCCTGATAAAGAAAGATACTAGAAATAGTGCAAAGAAAAAAATATAATAAACCTTCCCATTATGTATAGATAAATGTTTGTTAGAAACGCTACACTAACAACAGAACGAAAGATAATAGAAGAAATAAGATAGCAAGTAATCACGGATGAAATTATAAGACAATCAGATAATAAATTATAAGATATTGAATTACTCACCCTCCACCTCTATAAGTTAATATCAATCCAGTATTCTTATTCTTTTACTTGGGCGAGTTTCTGATTCAGATTCGTGCAATCTTCGTTTCCTACCATTATTTAATGCTGTATTCCAAATAGGACCTAGTGATTTTTCTACGGCTGTTTCATTCATGATATCATTTCTCGATTTAATTTCTATGGATTCTCTAATCAATCTAGTCGATCTGCTACGGCCACAAATTGATATACGTCTACACCCATCCCAATTAATTGAGTGTCCTGTCTCTACTGTATGGCGTGCAAGATCCGATCTATTAACATGGCCATACTTGCATGCGGTTTTATGTTCCCCTCTTCTTATCTTAATTGGACGCATGGTTTCACCTACATACATCAAGTTACAGTCGTTACATGGAATTTCATATACTCCTGATGTGTCTAATTGTTCTATTTTCTCCTTTTGTTTGGGCAGTTCAATACCTAGGGTAACGGTCTGTTTTAAAATAGTACGTATATTGTATATGGGTGCTATCATTTTGATTTTTCTACTTAGTTTAGAATCAGGTATTACTATTACCCTCCGATCATCTTCTGTTTTAATTGATTTCACGTACTTCCAGTCATGATTAAATTTACTTATTATGCTCATTATAGTGGTTTCAATTAACTTTAGAGGATACGCATTAGCACTGAATATTTCTCGCAGTCCACCTAATTCGATCTCCCTATGCTTTTTATCCGTTAATCTTAAGCTTCTTATTATCATCGATTTTAAGATACCGATTTTCATTCTATATGGGTGATTTGAATTGAAATTAAGAAGGATACCTGAGTAAGTATCCTTCCTATAGACATCCCGTTCTAGTTTTGTACCATTTCTAATTAAATTGACATCCAGAAATGGTAATTCGCCACATGATTCATTCTCAATTGTAAATTTCAGCTCGCTCACCTGATTTGCTATGTTTAAGAAATTTATCAGATGATCCTCCCCGTGATTCCAAACAACTAATATATCATCCAAATATCTTATGTACAGTTTAGGATTAAGGGGCGTTATATCTAAGAGGGTCTTCTCCATGTAATGCATGAAGATATTAGCTATCGGAAATGACAGTGGTTGTCCCATTGGAACACCTCTAATCTGTTTATAAAATTCATTCATATATTTAAAATAAGTGGAGGACATACGTAAGTCCATCATTTCCATGAAATGTCTCATCGTCATTTTACTTCCTTCTAATATTACTGGATGATCAACCAGGAAACGCTGAAAATAATCTAGTGCTTTTGGTACTGGTGTATTGGTGTACATTGACACCACATTTAAACTCGCCAATCTATCATTTTCATGTAGCTCACATTTATCGACAATCTCAACCAAATGGTATTAATTCATCAAAGTAAGGTCTAAGAAGTACGAATATTTTTTTATTCTATGGCATAGAATCTTAGACATTTTATATGTTGGAGAGTGTTGGTCATTAACATTGGCCTGGTTTATGTATCTTTACTAAACCGTACACTCTGGGAGCGACTGTATCTCTTTGTCTAAGAGCGTTACCATACGCTTGATCTAATTCTCTTTCGGTAATCATGCTATTGATCAATAATTTAACTTCTCCTTGAAGCTTATCAGTTGGATCTTTATTAATTTTAGTGTATACCTCTATATTGTCTAGTTTTTCATACATTTTAGCATTATAGTCAGATTGACTCATTAGAACCGTCGCCCCTCCTTTCTCTGCTTTCAAGCATATCACACTGTCTGCTATTAGTTCTTTTCTGAGACTTTTTACTGCATAATTTGGTTTATATTTTGCATCTTCGCACGTTAGCACCGCTGCGGCTACGTCTATTTCAAATATAACCTTATCTTTGTCTGAGAGGAATTGTGCTGTTTTAACAGCCTCAGTAATTATCTCATTTTTTGGTGATTTCTCAATATGGATAGCTGTATTCAGACCACGGTTAAGCATTTCTTGCTGATTCTCGTTAAGATTTATTTTAGAAAGGTTTGCCACTCGATTAGTTACAGCAGGGAACGTCTTAGTTCCGGTCTGTCTATAGATGCCCAAATTTCCTAATTTTTTTATCATGCTTGACCTGAACCTTTTTTATCTCTCTATTACGTGCGCCATTAGTAAAATCCTCTATAAATTTAAAGTCATCCACGTGCAAAAAGAAAAGTAACAAAGATCTTATTTGAGTTTTCTCTCTGATTAGTTCGTATTTGCGTTTTTCTAAATCGCTAATCAATGTATTCATTATGTTCAAAGTTAGTTCATGTTTAAAAGGTCTACCTTTAGCCCTAAAATGAAATGGCAATTTAAATTTAAAACATTTAGGAATTACGCAATGTGTCAAACATATTTTAATGAAACGAATGCTTAAGTATAAATGAGGCAGTTTAAACTAATATTTCCACTTGACATACTGATTGTCAACTTAGTGGGTGATGTGTTTGCCATTGAAAAAGACCTCTGTACACGGAGGTAGAAATATCTGGAAAAATCATGATGACAATGGATTCAAACATTATGGTACGCAATCCGAAAATCAAGTAAATTATTTATTTCCTGTCGCGCAACATGTTTCTTTTAAAGAATCTTTACTTTTCAATATTTCCTCAATCAACTAATAATGAATAAAAGCCAAATTGAAAAACTACTGGTCTTAATGAATATGTGAAATATGGGAACATCCAATCAGTTTCGTTCATCAACTCAAGTTCCGGTTCATGGCCGTACATGCTTTTTCTACTTGCACAAACCGTGTTGCAATTTGCCTAGGCGACCAGCGCTTTGTAAATGGCTAAGTCGTTTCTGTTATCCAATTTAATGAATATCTCGATTTCATTCGCCTGTGAATTTAAAGCAACAGAATTTTTATTTGCAATTTTGTTTCATTTGTATTTTTCACCATTCGGTCGATTGACTCACAGAAATTGATCAACAATTTACCCATGTCTAATGATCGTTTAAATTTTAGGTCGCAGTTAACATTTTTTGACACATTGATAGTAAATGTAAATCCACAACATTATATAAAATGAGCAGCTAAAACATGATATAAATATTATAATTAATATTTCTGTTTTGAAGGGAATTCACATGTGTCGAAACGCCATTTCGTGGCTGAAATTCGCTCGTCAAGAAGGGGTCCAACTTGTGTATGTCGCCAATTATTTTAGTCGAGTTTGCGATCTTGCCAATGTATTCACGGATAGGTTCTAATGCAACTTTATATTTATCTAACTTTGCATAACTAACTACAGGAACTTTGCAGAAATTGTTAATTTTTTGACCTTGTTATGATATATAAAGATTGACCTTCGTTTATAAATACTTGATGAAAAAATTAGAATGAAATAATTTTTTTAACAAAGTGAATTTTATTATTTTCTATGATAAAGGCACCTTGAATTGGGTAACAGCACAAATCAAAAGAAATAATAAAAATTGCTAATCAGTAACATCAAATGTATTGTAAATAATATTATTATTAGTTAATTTCGTTAGACGTTAAAGCACAAAACGCGAGTTAAAAGCAATGCGAGTGATTTTAAGAAAATTGACAAATTTCGAAACCCTTCTTGAAAGGAATAACATAACACCGTCGCGCGTTCATGGCAAATACGCAATGTGTGTGGGCTTGAATCGGCAGCTAGTGATAGCCGGAGCGCAGACGAACGTTCAATTCCTTCTCCTGGTCAAGTAGCTGTTTGGCATGCATCTTGTAAGCGGTGAACTCCTTTACCACAAAAAGAGGAAAATGGTGGAATTGAGAAAAGTTAGAATGAAAAGGGCACATAGAGAGGTACATGACGACAGGCAACTATGTGCGATTTCAAAATTTAACTGATGACTAGGCATGATGCACTTGCCAACAAGTTAACGCACACCCGAAAGAAAGTCCTTGCCCCAATTGGCTTGAACTACAGTCATGGTTTGTACGACAAGCGCTCCATGTCGTCGATGGTGGTGCACACTTGGAAACCGTGATTGGGCCAATACCCGATCATATATTTTGTCAAGAATGGTAGGATAGTTGGATGGCGCAATTTGTATACGTATGCGTGCTCAAGCCTTAGTAGAGTCGACATCAAAAATGTCCTCAACGATGCAACGTTTAAGCCATCTCACCACACATCATAATTACCTTGTCTGTGATGGCTACCAACACAATTATTGGTGGTGAGATGGGCAAAATTTTACCAATACTGAGAATAATAAATTTTTCTGACACCTGAAACTCCTGAAAGCCATACACACTGGCTTCGATCTACACCAGGTTTCACATCGATCAACAGAATCCACTCCTATTTACCGCTGAAATTGATGAAAAAAGCTTGTCACCGTCAGGTAAATCAGCTACTTCCGATAATATATTAGAAAAGGGGAAGCCAGACAATTTGACTAATTTCTTAATTCTTCACGAAGCAAAATCAGCAAAATTATTATTTATTTATGAAGTGCTTTATATAAAACAAAAAAAATTTGACCTAAATATTTAAAATTTTTATCAACATGATATTCTAATCGACTGGTCACTAATCACAAAACCAAGCAACAATTTATTGGCATCCAGGCGAGACCGAACATCCCATCGACAAGACCCAACAAACATTCGATCGGATTGGCAAAAAAATTGAAAGGGAAAATAACAGCTGCACATGCGGAGACAGAAATTTCGAAACAACAGGAGCCATCAACACTTCAATCCGCACCTGCGCTGTTAGCAAGTGGATAAAACAGAATTTCGGAACAAGGGGAAACGAAAGACTATACTCGAGAAAATAACATTCGCACACGTAACAGACAAAATGTGAATAGCTGGTTAACTCTCAAGCCATCAATTCCAAGAATGACCAGATCCTATGCATCACTTTGCATTACAGCGATAAATACATTTACACGCAAACATATACACACACAGACACACACGCATACACACTTACCAATCAGCCCACACAATAAATGAAGGCAAATCCGAGTCAGACTAGTTGCCACTTACGTAATCAAATAAAACCCAGGATGCATATAAATGAAAGATTGTAAAGTGAAGTTTAGTAGTCTCCAACTAAATTACCATTATCAACTTTGTTATTAATTTGTTTTTCATCCTAATTAGAAATATATATATATATATATATATATATATATATATATATATATATATATATTTCCTTTTCCACACTACACAATTCTTATTTTATACTGACAAATGTATGTAATTAATGAGTCAGGTGCTTACATCAAGATCGCAACCTTGATTAAAATTATCGTTTCGTTGAGTGTTGGAAAACTCTTTCGAGGCAAATGAAACAGTTTCGAAAAAGCGGTAATTCGCTTTGATGATTTGCATGCATAAATGCATTTTTAGTCTTTTTTGTGCATCAAATCACATTTTCCGGTATTTGTCATTGTTCGACTAGTAACAACACAGGGAGTGCTCATCTTGTACAATTGCGGACTCGTAGGGATGAAAGTTTTTCCGTTGGCGCAGTTGTTTTGCCTTAATTTAATGTCGGTTGGATGAAATACTTTAAATTGCTGGTTTACTTGGAACGCAGAAAATTCCATTTTTATATCAAGAAAGCCAAATTGAAATAAACACCAATCCTATTGTATTGTACCAGTTCAACAAAGTAGCCAATTTAGCATTGTATAAAAATAATATAACTGTTAAATACTGTTTGTTGCGAAGATCTAATATATATATGCAAGTATGTATTAAGTGTTGCAAACCTAGTAACAAATTAGTCCAATTATGACCAGAAGGATAAACCAAAGGCAGCATGAACGGAAAGTATAATCTCATGCACATTCGTTTCGTGCTTACTGGCGACTCATCAGCAGGAGCCGGTATTACGCCCTTTAACCACTATATATTTGGTCCATTATTCCACATTCTTCGACCAAATATATAGTGGTTAAAGGGCGTAATACCGGCTCCTACTGATGAGTCGCCAGTAAGCACGAAACGAATGTGCATGAGATTATACTTTCGTTCATGCTGCCTTTGGTTTATCCTTCTGGTCACAACTGAACTAATTTGTTACTAGGTTCGCAAAACCTAATACATACCTGCATATATATTAGTTCTTCGCAACAAACAGTATTTAACTGTAATATATTGAATTGAATGATGTCATGCTTACCGCGAAATGTGATAACTGATATCGATGAAGGCCAGAGTGTATGGTTTAACTGGAGTAACAGGTGTTCGGAAATTGTTGTAATTCTCAATTTGGGTGAACTTTAGCATAAATTTATATCCATCAGGTTGGTATCATGTACAGACTCGGAAACCATAGTGTTAGTATCCGGTACTCATCGATTTCAAAAAAGGTATCAGTTAATAACACAATGGCCATAGTGTTAGTATCCTTTACAGACTCGGTATATATATTATATAGTGTGAGCTAGCATTGAAGTCGTATTGTCGTTGACTTCAGATTATGTTAGCTTCACTATTACAGGTTTATACATTCGTCTAGGAGATTGTACCGTCATATTATTCCACATTCTCTGACCAAATATATAGTGGTTAAAGGGCGTAATACCGGCTCCTACTGATGAGTCGCCAGTAAGCACGAAACGAATGTGCATGAGATTATACTTTCCGTTCATGCTGCCTTTGGTTTATCCTTCTGGTCACAACTGAACTAATTTGTTACTAGGTTCGCAAAACCTAATACATACTTGCATAAAATCTTATTCACGGAATTAGACAGACTGTGTGAAAGTTTAAGGGCAAGTTCCCATCTGGCAACGTGCGAATTAATTTTAAAACAGAATAATTATTAAACACGTAAAAGTAAAAGGATGTAACGCAAAATACGTTCACTTATTTAACACAACAGTCCATTTGCCACAGCAACACCACCTTCCGTGAAAGACACGGCGTGAGCGTCACAACTGAACTAATCTTTATGCACTATTTGAGAAATTATCTTTCGAATTAGACACCTTTGAAGCTTATATTTTATCCACGGTTCTTGGATTACAAATTGGCGATTTGGATTCTTGGTAATATTTTCTGTTTAACTATTCAAATGTGCGAATTTCAATTGCTTATTAAAACCCAGTCATCCGGTGAAGTTTTGATTGTTTTATTTCTTTCAGATATGGAATTGCAGTTTACTTGATTGCTTAAAAATAACAGTTACACGTTGCTATGTTGCTTCAATTTTCAATTGCTAGAGACGTTATCTGGACCGAAAGAAATAGTCTAACCAAACAAATAATACTTCGAAGCAAGTTTCGCCTTACTTCAAACATAAATATAAAGTTGCATTAGAACCTGTCGGTGAATAGATTGGCAAGATCGCAAACTTGATTAAAATAATTGCCGACTTAAACAAGTTGAACCTTTTTTTGACGAGCGAATTTCAGCCAGGAAATGGCGTTTCGACGGATGTGAATTTCCTTCAAATCCGAATTAGGTTTTAATATTGATATATTGGTTTAGCTGTTCATCTTATATAAGGATGCGTATTTACATTTACTAGCAATGTGACAAAATATTGTTAATTGCAACCTCAAATGTAAACGATCATTAGACATGCGTAAATTTTTGATCAATTTCTGTCAGCTAATTGACCGAATGGTGAACAATACAAGTGAAATAATATGCAAATCAGATTCTATTTTTGCGAATTCACATACCATTGCGCTTATCTCAATCAAAGGAAGATTTGACTAATAATACCTTGATTTTTGAACTTCGCAGGTACGTTAGCCATTTAATCCAATCAAGTTATTCATTAAATTTCATACCAACACTTAGTTAGCTATTTATGAAACGCAGGTTGCTGGCAAATTCCAGCACGGTTTGTAGAAGTAGTTGTCGAACAACATAACAAAACTACCGTCAGCCGCAACGCACTGACGCGTTTCGACCTTCCATAGTCATCATCAGAGTAGGACGGCAAACTGACTAGCGTTGATCAAACCGCATTGAATATATATGGAAATCAAATTTAGATATGCGGCTCTCACCTCTAGTAATCTCGCATACATTGAACTTGACTGGAAATGTCGGCTGCACAATTTCTATGCAGTCACGAACATTAACTGTTTGCAGCTTTCGCCACATATACACATATAAGCAATACAATAAAACAATAATTGATTGCGCGGGTAGTGGTAACAATTCTTTAAATCATGGTAGGTCGAAACGCGTCAGTGCGTTGCGGCTGACGGTAGTTTTGTTATGTTGTTCGACGACTGGTTAAAAACAATTGGATTGGTGTTTAATTCAAGCTCGCAAACTTGATTTAAAGAATTGTTACCACCACCCGCGCAATCAATTATTGTTTTATTCGTTCATTATTATTTGATTATGGAAATATTGAAAAGTAAAGATGCTTTCACTTAAACAAAATCTTATTTTGCATCATCCATGGGAAAAATTGGTTTTATATTTTTTATATTTCTATCTACACATACAATTGAATAGGTAAAGAAGGCATTAAATGTGTGTGCTTGTTAACGCTGCTTCAACTTTCATTTTGGCTATTCGGGAAACTGTATTCCACTTAAATGGAATGATCAGATGGAAAGATCTGAAACACGCATGTTTCTGTTGTCATACACACCTTATGACAGCAGTAAGCTGAATAACTGCACGTGCAAGTGAATAGAAAAGAACGAAATGAGATGGTCAATATATACGCATTCGTTATAAATTAATTATTGATTTAAGTATCAATGGATTTTGCGAAAGTTTCCGCCACCGTTATTTTAGTCGATCATTCAATGACAGATCGTCTGTCAAGTTTGTTAACACACCAAACAGCTAACTCAACAGAAAGGCCCTTCTTGACTATTTGAAACCTCCCTACAGCCATATGCATAAATCTTCTCCGATTGTTTGCCAAAAACCCTGTATCTGAGGCAGCAACGGAAAATCTTTTCAATCTTAACATTGCGCGGCACTGAATTCTGCCGCGGCTCCAAATAAGCTAATTTTCCTGACGGTTAGATCTGAAACATTGATTCGGCCTATTAATGCATAAATCCATACCAACACATATATTGATTTACATTTTAAATTTTTACTGTTGTAACATATTTTTATGGGCCGCGCTTAGTAAATATATAAAAAATAACGTTAGAAAAATTTCTTTTTTTAAATAACTTGCAAACGAATAAATTTATTGCAAATAATTTATTTAATTTTTAAGTAGCATATTGAACATTATGTAAAAATTCTTTCTCATGCATGCTTCATCAAATGCAAATACCCAAATTCTTTAAATCAAGTTACACATCTTCGTTTGCGAGCTTCAAATAAACACCGATCCCATTGTATTGAACCAGTCGTCAAAGAACATAACAAAATTGCTGCTAGTCGCAACACACTTGTTATGTTGTTCGACGACTGGTTAAATACAATGGGATTGGTGTTTACTTCGAGCTCGCAAACTTGATTGAAATAATTGCTACTACCACCCGCGCAATCAATTATTGTTTAAGTGCCCAAATGTTCTCTCCTAAATGTTTTACAATTATTTGGGTCCACATGAAAAGCTGTGGCAATATAACAACACCACTTGGAATCAACAGACTGCGATTGAAAATATAATTTGTTTTGTAAGGAATATTATTATTTCAAAGAAAGTAATATTTTCAAGCGTTCGTCAAAGTGGAAGGAGTCCAAAACATTCTTATAGCTCTCAGCGATTTGTCTAATATTCCAGATTGCTTTTATTTTAGAAATTGATGTTTTCATACACCAACCTCCTTCGAAAAATTAAATAACTTTGCTCAGAACCACTATGCTCAATTATATTATT
Source organism: Eudiplozoon nipponicum (assembly GCA_029291075.1). Taxonomy (NCBI): domain Eukaryota; kingdom Metazoa; phylum Platyhelminthes; class Monogenea; order Mazocraeidea; family Diplozoidae; genus Eudiplozoon; species Eudiplozoon nipponicum. The sequence goes on from JAQBSW010002996.1 coordinate 56,793, forward strand.
TAATGGCACAAAATATCAGAACTTCCAAAGATTTTTGTTATATTTGTTTATCCTTTTTAATACGAAGACATGAATTTAACGTTGGAAGTATGAACATTTTTCTAGAATAATTATTTTAAATTTCAACTCAAATCTTATTCCGTAACTTCACGACTTTTGAGAATATATTTAATGCGATTTAACCGGCAATTACTTTTTTTATCATACGAATACTAATGCAAACAGAATAACGAGGATAAATCTGTAAACTATGTAAGATTCATTGTAAGAACTACGAAACAGCTAACCAATCGAACCCGACAACACCTGACTCATACATTAATCCAGACAGGAGTAGCACTATACGCCAAGTAAACAAACATAGAAACCAAACGGGGCACCAAGTGAATACAACTTATCCAAACATGGAAAACTTCACAATTCTCAATAAAATGAACAGCTAAAACAATATATCAATATTAAAACCTATTTCTGATATGGAGGGAATTCTCATCTGTCGAAACGCCATTTCGTGGCTGAAATTCGCTCGTCAAGAATAGGTACAACTTGTTTAAGTCGCCAATTATTTTAATCGAGTTTGCGATCTTGCCAATTTATTCACAGTCAGGTTATAATGCAACATTAAATTTATCTAACTTTGCATAATTAACTTGAGGTAATATTTAATTACAGGAACGCTTTCCTAATATTATACACTTAAAAAATAACTGATTTCGCGCGTGGTGATGAAAATTCTTTAAATTTCGCCCAATTTATGTTTGAAGACAGGCCAAACTTGCTTCGAAGTATTATTCGTTTGGTTAGACTATTTCTTTCGGTCCAGATAATGTCTCTAGCAATCGAAAATTAAAACAACCTAGCAACGTGAAACTGTTATTATTAGGCAATCAAGTAAACTGCAATTTCATACCTGAAACAAATAAAACAATCGTAACCTTGCAATGCAGTTGCAAGTTGCAAAAACAGCTTATGCTTAGTTGTATGTCAATTACTTGCAGATCATAAACTTCGGTTTATAGAAATGTAGCGCCTTGATAAAAATTTAAGTCCTTTAAAATGCCAAATTACATCGATGTGTGTCTGCCAGAATAATTTTCGTTATCAACGTTGTAATCACGAAACGAATGGTATTGCTAAACTGTCACCAATCACTTGCGTAATTCCTATAGCTCCATCTTGAAGATCGGGTTCCATTCGGTAGGTTAACCTGTCTAGGTGAAATCTGGATAACTCAGGCGATATGGTAAACGCAGCATATATGATAATCGCAAACACTTGTACAACATTTTCTCACCTTCGTAAATTATGACGAAACAAAGGTTTCTGATTTCGGATCGAAATTGGTCAGTAAAATGCATCTCTATCTGCATTAGTTAGTTAAGCATTTTGGACATCAGCATTCAGAGTTTAAGCACATAAACATAAAGGTACTTGCCAACTTAATCCATGGATACATCCATTTGGCAGGATCGTATTTCACACAAGCAATTCTGAAGGAATTAGCATTTCTAATAAGCACTTTGAGGTGGGTATCTCAATAAACTAAATACACTTTCATTTCCAGCATGAGTGATCAAAATCTCACACCGATGAAAATTGCAAGATTGAAATTTTATTCGAACCACTCGCCTTGTAAAACGATGCATTGATCTTTGCGTGTCTAGTTCAAATAGGTCAGAAGGACATACTAAAATTATCATGCTCTCTATGGTTTCTCCTTCTGTTTCTCTTTGTTACTGGGTGCGCAAAACCTAATACACAATTGCATAAATATTAGTACTCCGCAACAAACAAAAAATAAAAGTTCAGTTAAACATGGGCCTGGCTTGTTTTATAAAATATGTAACCATTTCAAGTAACTTATGAAAATGTGTAAGTGTAAATATTGTCCATAGGTATTCAGTAAAATATATTTGAGAGATATGTGCCTCTATCACAATGAAAGTGCATTTAATAGATGTAAACGTCCCATTGAAACGTGATAAAGCTAATGTCTTTTTCTTAACATTTTAAATAGTTTAAAACAAGTGTCATCTCAAAGGATAATGAGAGGCGGGGACCAACAAGACGAAAGTCATGACCGGGTAATTGATCAATAATTAGTAATAAACGACGCTTAATTACGTTAAGAAAAAAAACTAGTGATGGGCAGACCTGGACGTTATGAAAATTAAATGTAGAAAGAATAATCAATAAAAGAAAAAAGTTAAATTTCTTTAATTACCTTTCGACATACTAAGTGTCATAAATAAAAAGTTACATGATAGAAACGTTAACTGATTAAAATTGGAAGGTGTCTCTTATCTGATTAATCAGTAATCAGATTACAAGCCCACTGGTATGTCAATCATAAATCAACATTCCTAACTTTTCACTGGAGCTAGTTTCCGAATGTGATATCTGCAATCGTCTCTTCGTATCCTTTAGAAAATAATGTTTCAAAACGAAACGACCGACTTTTCCAATGATGTTTCATTCAAAATATCAGTTCTTCATTTCATTTCGATGCATTAACTAATCAATCAAATCATTGTATTACGAATGCATAATGCTATGCTTCTATAGTCATTCCAGTAACCAGACTCCGCTAAATTAAGGGCAAGATCAGATTTACAAACTTTCTCTACTCACTTCGAGTTTTACGTCCTCACCTTTTTGCCTCCAGTTTGCGTACGGTTTCACTAACATACAAGATATTACAGCCTTCGCATAGGGTTTCAAATACCACTGATGTCTCTCAGGGTTCAATTTTTTATGGAGTCTAGTGGATTTTGTTAGGTGTTGACATAAACCCTTTCTTATATTGAATAAAAATGATTTTGATTATACTTGCATGCTAAATTTAGAGTTCGGTCGTATCATGATTCTACGATCATCCATCATTCAATCAAAGTTTGTTTACCTCTATTTGGGAATAAATTGACTTGCGACATCCGTCATTGTTGATTCAATTAATCTAGAAGTTTAAACACTTGCATTTAAAAATTCGCAGTGTCTGTCTGATTACATAACCTTGGTTTTATGTCTGTTAATTTGAGGTATCTCATTGTTATTGATTAGAAAATACAAATTTCATCAGTTAAAGATGGTTTGATTTGAAATTAAGAAAGATCACGGAGTGAGTATCTTTTCTAATAATATCTATTTCTGATTTCGGACAATTTTTATCTAACAAGAAATTGTAATATTTATTTATAATGTTATTGCTAATATTTTCATTAATATTATTATTATTATTATTATTATTTTTATTATTATTATTATTATTAATATTATTATTATTATTATTATTATTATTAGATTTTTTAAGGTAGACTACAGCTTCAAAGGCTATTGATATGAGAACTAATCTCATTTTATGAAAATACAGTGTAATTGGACCAGATGAAGTGATTTGATAGAATTTGAAAAGGAAGATATTAGAACCCTGGAAATAATCTAACTATAAATCCGATCCACTTAACAGAAAAGTCAAGTGTAGACTTGAAAACATTTCTTCCGACTGTTAATGTCCGTTCGTGTGGAATATGATTTAAATGAGATGGTTTATGAACCGTGCCAACAAAATGAATAATTAGACACCTTACATGAGCATAAGCAATATATAACATGACCTACAGCAACGACAATTGCCTCTTTTTTATCAGATTCGCTTGAAATGGTTTTATATATATCATAATATTGTCAAAACATTAACAAATTCTACAAAGTTCCTGTAGTTAATTATGCAAAGTTAGATAAACATGCTGTGTGTAGTGTGGGGCAGGCTGATTCAGCGATTATAGCAACACCTTCTGAAGCAGACACGAACAGATTCGTAATCTTAAATACTGTTTGTTGCGAAGTACTAATATATATGCAAGTATGTATTAGGTTTTGCGAGCCTAGTAACAAATTAGTTCAGTTCTGACCAGAAGGATAAACCAAAGGCAGCATGAACGGAAAGTATAATCTCATGCACATTCGTTTCGTGCTTACTGGCGACTCATCAGTAGGGGCCGGTATTACGCCCTTTAACCACTATATATTTGGTAGAAGAATGTGGAATAATAGGACCGTACAATCTCCTAGACGAATGTGTAAACCTGTAATAGTGAAGCTAACATAATCTAAAGTCAGCGACAATGCGACTTCAATGCTAACTCACACTATATGATATATATATCGAGTCTGTAAAGGATATTAACACTATGGCTATTGTGTTAGTAACTGATACCTTTTTTGTAATCGATGAGTACCGGATACTAACACTATGGTTTCCGAGTCGGTACATGATATCAACCTGATGGATATAAATTTATGCTAAGGTTCACCCAAATTGAGAATTACAACAATTTCCGAACACCTGTTACTCCAGTTAAACCATACACTCTGGCCCTCATCGATATCAGTTATCACATTTCGGGGTAAGCATGACATCAATCAATTCAATATATTACAGTTAAACACTGTTTGTTGCGAAGAACTATACTTTCCCTTCATGCTGCCTTTGGTTTATCCTTCTGGTCAGAACTGAACTAATTTGGTACTAGGTTTGCAACACCTAATACATACTTGCATATATATTAGTTCTTCGCAACAAACAGTATTTAAATTTAATTACGGAAACTTTGGTATTAAACCAATATTTCTGACCATGAGGCTAAGGTTGTTTATATTAACAATCTTCCACAAGCATTAAAACTATTTGCCAGACAGCTTCTCAACTCTCTCTCCATAGATGACTTATCTTAGATATGTGAGATAGAATATAGGGTTTTGGAACCCAAGGTGAATCCGTCATCCTTTTGCGCACCCCTGCAAGATGATAGGCTCTCCTTTTTAGAGAGGACAGTGTCGAACATGGCTAAAGTTCTAGAAGGAACGGCCATAACGAGATCCGAGCTAAATGAAGTGAATGCTCGACCCAAATTTATGCAGAAAACCAATTATAACGGTAGGCGGCGATCAAGGTCCCCGCAATCCTTTAACAGATATGCCCCAAAGAACTGGTGTTATTGCCACCAGAAGTTTTTTTATTCATGCCAAGTCTGTCTTTGTCATTCCGAAGAATTTCCTAATGAGTGCTAATTTACACAGCTGACGGAATGGACAACAGACAACAGGCGCAAAGGTGCATCAGGATCGGGAAACGTATGGCGCAAGAAGTAGAAGACCATACTTTCTGCGCATCAACGGCATCAACGGCGCCACAGGGAAGAAACCAATTACAATCAGACATCCCTGTCGACTCTTTTCGTCCACGCCGAATTTTTCACATAGAGAGCCAAATGGACAACGCCGGTCACAATCACCAGCCTACTTGTTTGCATGACCCGGCCAAACAGCCCAACGAGCTTCTGCACCTAACAGTTAAATACTGCTTGTTGCGGAGAACTAATATATATGAAAGTATGTAGTAGGTGTTGCGAACCTAGTTACAAATTAGTTCAGTTGTGAACAGAAGGATAAACCAAAGGCAGCATGAACGGAAAGTATAATCTCATGCACATTCGTCGCCAGTAAGCACGAAACGAATGTGTATGAGATTATACTTTCAATTCATGCTGTCTTTGGTTAATCCTTCTGGTCATAACTGAACTAATTTGTAACTAGGTTCGCAACACCTACTATATTTGAGCTTCTGAACCTTCTTGAATTCAAAACTCGCGAATAATTCATCGTAGACACAGGTGCAGCAGTCTCAGTTCTCTAGCGTGATTCAATAGCCGAGATGTCACTAGGCGTTCTTCTCGCAACAGCTACAGGCGAGCCCATACCAACTTATGGCTGCCGGTACCGCACACTCAAAATAGGTCTACGACGCGAATTTTCTCACAATTTCATCATTGCCAAGATCTCACATAATATAATAGGCCTTGATTTCTTTCTGAAATTTAGACTCATTGTTGATCTTGCCAATCAAAAGATCATCGACCCCTCCACCGGACTTGAGCAAAGTTTTTGGACACTTGCCTCCGAGCGTTTGGAGTTACAGGTCATTCAGCCAACCTCAGTGCATCATTCAGCAGAGATATCAGCAGCTCTTCAAAAATTCAAGTCGCTTTTCGATCTTAACAAGTCAGAGCTACGAGTCTCCAACACGATGCACCATATCGTCACAGAAGGACAACCTGTTGCACTCAAGAAGCGACCACTGGCCCCTGCTAAATTGAAAGCTGCCCAAGAGGAATTCTCAAGGCTTTTGGAAGAGGGAATCATCAGACCATCGGAAAGTTCATGGGCGTCACAACTGCACTTAGTTTCCAAATCAAACGGATCGTACAGAGCCTGCAAAGACTACCGTAAGCTAAATTCAGTGACAAAATCTGATGCATATTCCATTCCAAATATTAACACTTTACTTGAAAAACTCAACGGCAGCAATTTCTTCTCAGTGATTGACCTCAGACAAGCTTACCATCACATCCCGGTAGACCAGTTCTGTCCTTATTGAGAAATGTCCAGAATCTGCCGTGAACAGGGTATGAATCTGTGCGTGTCTGCTTCAGAAGGCGTTAATTTACCCCCTGAGCCACCCTGATGCACACTACAAATAATTTTCTATTATATACTAACTAATCCTTCTTGATCGGACTTTTCTTTAGAAGGAGCTTATGTGTCATCGTATTCTTCTAAAGAATCTGCAAATTAACATCTTTATATATATATATTCGAATGTAATTTGATATCAAAACTGATTGGATGCTCCTATATTTCACATATTGATTAAGATCAGTAGTTTTTTTTATTTGGCTTTTATTCATTATTAGTTGATTGAGGAAATATTCAAAAGTAAATATTCTTTCACTTAAACAAAATCCTATTTTGCATTTTCCATTGGAAAGGTGGCATTATATTTTTTCATATTTCTATCTACGAATACTATTGAATAGGTAAATAAAGCAAAAATATTTGTTTAATTTAACATTTTGATTGCGCAATTAATTCTACCTTACCTGGGTTATTTTGTTTAATATTGAGATACGAAAGCACCTTCCCTTTGCTACAGATAGCAGTAATTTTTTTCTGAGATATCGAGTTAGATAATTCTCTTAAACTCCTATCCGTTTGTGTGTGTTATATTTTCCCAAAATTTTCAAAATTTAAGCAATTATTTATAATCCTAGATTTATTTTTTCTTGAATATCTTAACTACTACCGTATCGAAGTGCTCCAGTGAATAATTTAAATTCAATTTGTTTTTCTTGCACTAAATCTACTTATGTGTGTTTCAAGCATTGGCAAACCGAGAAATTCCTCGTCAGATATAAGATGTGTACATAAATTATTTTACAAATATGAAAACATGCATTTCCTACTTACCGGTTTTGAAAATTCTCTTAGCCCCTATCTGCTTAAGTGTGTTATCATTGCACAATATTTAAAATCTTTAAACATTCCTTTTTAAATGCAAGCGTGAAGAAAATTCATAGTATCTTGTGCAAGTGTAAAATAAAATGAAGTTTTATCAGACACAATTACCGCGTCTTTCTCAAGAATCTACAAATGAATAAATAAAATGGGATTGGAGTTTCTGCAAGCTCGCAAACTTGATTTATAGAAATGAACTTTTCTTTATGTATAAATTGAAAGGAAAAACAAAATAGAAAAATGTAAACATGGAGAGAGTGTGAAATAAAGGAACAGCCAATCAGTTTTGTGCATCGCCTTCAGTTCAAACTCCCGCCTGACATGCTTCATCTGCTGGCTGACATCCAGCTGCAGTTTGTCTATCGATATAGCTTCGTATGTGGCTAACTTCCTTCTGTTATTGTGCTACGTCTGGAGAACATACGTGTGTGGTTTCAATGGTGAGTTGCGAAGTTGCAGACGTGTATTCACCAATTGATTTAAAACAGGAGTTTAAGTTGCATTACACCCTAATTTGAATAAATAAAATTATCGTCGATCGGTCTACGTAATTTGATCGACAACTTGCGCATGTATATCAGTAAATAATATTCGATGTCGACATTAACGGCTGTTTCCAGTTGATTGCTGGTAACCGAGGATGCCTCGAATTAAAAATGGGCGTTTCACAGTGTTACTCTATTCAGGTTAAGCTATTCAGGTTGAAGTCATTTGCTGAGAGCGACGTGATTGCTCAGCTCTCGCTGTGGTAATGTGCAATCACGCTTTTATTTAACTTTTTCCTGACGATTTCAAAAGTGATTTAGATTTAAGTGATTCAAGCTCATTGTTAGAGTGTCATTTGTGATGGTAAAGCACTAAAGAACGACACTTGCCAACGGAGAAATCTTCCATATAATGGAAGCTCTTTTCCAATTAACCGATTGTATCAGAGGCCAGTTCATCTTTCGAGAGTCGAGAGAGGGGCGACCAAATAAACAGTTGGCGTTTTCTGTGATTGCGCAAAGCAGAATGTCTCCCGACTCCATTGAGTTATTTATCTGACTGGTGCAACTGACATGGTGGCAATGTGGAAAGAGGAATGATTCCAGGTAAGGCCATAAGCAAAGCCGTGGCATCAGCCATTTGCTGCTGTAGATCAGAATGTTTGGATTGCAACTTTAAGAATTATTTCGACCACATTTTTCTGAGAATTGTGAAGTTTTCCGTGTTTGGATAAGTTTTTTTCACTTGGTGCCCTGTTTGGTTTCTATGCTTGTTTACTTGGCGTATAGTGCTATTCTTGTCAGTATTAAAGTTTGAGGCAGGAATAGACGGGTTCGATTGATTAGCTGCTTCGTAGTACATTAATTCATCTCATGATTTAAATCTCAGCGTGTGTTTAGCAACAGGAATAATATTAAGCAATAACTGATTGCTCGGGCTCGAGCTTGAAGTAAACACCAATCTCATTGTATTTAACGTAGGTGTTTGTACACGTGTATATATTGAATGCAGGTCTTCACCAGCGTACAAGTAAATACAGCCTTTGCATGTAATTTCATATGCTACCCTAGGTAATTAATTGAATCAATTATTATAAGAGGATGTCGACAGAAACATACATATTTCAGATCTGTCCACCTGATCATTCCATTTCAGTGGAATACAGTTTCCCCAACAGCACAAATGAAAGTTGAAGCGGCGTTAACAAACACACACATTTAATGCCTTCTTTGCCTATTCAATAATATTCGTAGATAGAAATATAAAAAATATAAAACCACCTTTCTAAGGGAAAATGCAAAATACGATATTGTTTAAGTGAAAACATCTGTACTTTTTAATATTTCCTCACTCAGCTAATAATGAATGAAAGCCAAAACGAAAAACCACTGATCTTAATGAATATGTGAAATATGGGAACATCGAATCAGTTTCGTGAATCTCCTCAAGTTCCGAGTCAATGCCCGTACATGCTTTTTCTACTTCTACAAACCGTGTTGGAATTTGTCAGTGACCAGCGCTTTGTAAATGGTTAACTGGGTTCTGTTATGCAATTTAATTAAATTCTCGATTGAATTAACTCGGTAACGTACAGGCGAGGTTCCAAAATCAAAGTATTAATAGTCAAGTGTTCCCTTGATTGAGGTAAGCGCAATCGTATGTGAATTTGCAACAATAGAATTTGATTTGCAATTTTCTTTCACGTGTATTGTTCACCATTCGGTCTATTGGCTTACAGAAATTGATAAAAAATTTACGCATGTCTAGAAATTGTTTACATTTGAGGCCGCAATTAAAAACTTTTTGTCACATTGCTAGTAAATTTAAATGCACAACATTATATGACATGAACAGCTAAAACAATACATTAATATTAAACCCTATTTTTCATATTGAGGGAATTCGCATCTGTCGAAACGCCATTTCGTGGCTGAAATTTGCTCGTCAAGACGGGGTCCAACTTGTTTACGTCGCCAATTATTTAAATCAAGTTTGCGATCTTGGCAATGCATTCACCGACAGGTCCTAATGCAACATTATAATTATCTAACTTAGCATAACTAACTACAAGAACTTTGCAGAATTTCTTAATGTTTTGACAATGTTATAATATATGAAGAACATTTCAAGGAAATAGGATAAAAACGAGGCAATTGGCGCTGCCGTAGATCGTGTAATATATTGCTTATGCTCATGTCAGGTGACCAATTATTTATTTTGTTGGCACGGTTCATCAAACATCTCATTTAAATCATATTCCACACGAACGGACATTAACAATTGGAAGAAATGTTTTCAAGTCTACACTTGACTTTTCGGTTAAATGGATCGTATTTAAAGTTAGATTATTTCCACGGTTCTGATATCTTCATTTTCAAATTCTATCAAATCATTTCATCTGGTCCAATTACACGGCATTTTCATAAAATGAGATTGGTTCTGATATCAATTGCATTTGAAGCTGTAGTCTACCTTAAAAAAACTAATAATAATATTAATAATAATAATAATAATAATAATAATAATAAAATAATAATTAATATTAATGTAAATATTAGCAATAACATTATAAATAAATATTACAATTTCTTGTTAGTTAAAAATTGTCTGAAATTAGAAAGAGATATTATTAGAAAAGATACTCACTCCGTGATCTTTCTTAATTTCAAATCAAACCATCTTTAACTGATGAAATTTGTATTTTCTAATCAATAACAATGAGATACCTCAAATTAACAGACATAAAACCAAGGTTATGTAATCAGTCACACACTGCGAATTTTTAAGAGCAAGTGTTTAAACTCCTAGATTAATTAAATCAACAATGATGGATGTCACAAGTCAATTTATTCCCAAACTTGATTGAATAATGCCTATGAAATATATTTTACTGAATACCTATGGGCAATATTTACACTTACACATTTTCATAAGTTACTTGAATTGGTAATATATTTTAGAAAACAAGCCAGCCCCATTATTATAATCAAGGTTGCGGTCTTGATATAAACACCTACTCATTAATTACTTGCATATGCCAGTATAAACTAAGAATTGTATAGTGTAGAAAAGGCAATTCATCCAGGAGACCGGTTTCGTCCTTATTGGGAACTCATCAAGTACTGGCCAGAATTTGCCGCGGACAGGATACGAACCTGGGCACGTCTGCTTCGGAATCTTTTGCTCTAACCACTGAGCTATCCTGCCGCATACTACACTTCACACAATTTTTAGTTATATATTAACTAATGTAACTTGGTTAGTCAATTTTTCCTTTAGGTGGAGCTCATATGGCATCCATTTAGACCCAAAGTTCCAACTAACCATCCCTAATCTGTCATTACTGAACAGATCCCACACTACATGGGTAAGTGGTATTGAAATGAACATTTATATAATTAAACGAACATTGGTTGCGCGGGTGGTGATAACAATTTTTATAATCAAGGTTGCGGTCTTGATATAAACACCTCACACTACACTGCACAAGCCAGCCCCATGTTTAACTGAACTTTTATTTTGATATCTCGCTCTTTAAATCGGACCTCCGAAGTGCATATGGCCAATATATGCGCACATTCGAAGTCAATAAACTGGTCACTAAAATGCATCCAGAGGAACTAAATGAGCTAAAACGAAACAAACAAATCAGACTCATGAGGCTAGTCAAAGGGTCTATAGTCAGGCTATGTTCCAAATTCTGAACGATAAATCCAAATTTAAACGCGAAGAGGTACAACGCGAAGCTAAACAAGAAATCGACATAGAGCACAAAAATGCTTTTATTACAGAACGCAAACATGCAAAGCCTGTATGTTCAACGCAACCGATATTTTATGGGTTGCCCAAGGTTCACAAAATGACTAACAATGAGAGATTTCCGCCTTTCAGTCCCATTTTATCTCAGGTTAATTCTCTATCGCACGGGGCAGCCAGACTATTATGCTGGATTATAAAGAAATGATCATACTACCCTAACAATCAGTGACCTTTTAAGTGTATAACAACGATTAAGTTCTTATTATATCACGCTAAATTGGATATATTGGTAAACTGGTACAATATAATGTGTTTAGTGATTATTTCAATCTTGCATACCTGATATAAATATAGGATATTCTGCGTTCTAAGCAAAGCAGATCGCCCATGTGCAAAATCTTCGCAAACGGAAACACTTTCATCACTACGAGTCCGCAATTGCACAAGATGAGCGGCTAAAATAGATATGAGCATATCCTGTTTTGCTACTTGTCGAACAAGACAAATTCCAGACAATGCGATTTGGCTCACAAAAAAGACTAAAAAGCAATGCGAGTGATTTTAAGAAAATTGACAAATTTCTAAGCCCATCTTGAGGGGAATAGCATCACACCGTCGAGCGTTCATGTGTGGGCTTGAACCGGCAGCTAGTGATTGCCGGAGCGCAGACGAACGTTCAGTTCCTTCTCCTGGTCAAGTAGCTGTTTGGCATGCATCTTGTAGGCGGTGAACTCCTTTAGCACAAAAAGAGGAAAATGGTGGAATTGAGAAAAGTTAGAATGAAAATGGCACATAGAGAGAGGTACATGACGACAGGCAACTATGTGCGATTTCGAAATTTAACTGATGACTAGTCATGATGCACTTGCCAGCAAGTTAACGCACACCCGAACGAAAGTCCTTGCCCCAATTGGCTTGAACTACATTCATGGTTTTACCGACAAACGCTCCATGTCCTCGCTGGTGGTGCACAGGGGGAAGCCGTGATTGGGCCAATACCCGATCATATATTTTGTCAAGAATGGTAGGATAGTTGGATGGCGCAATTTGTATACGTATGCGTGCTCAAGCCTTAGTAGAGTCGACATCAAAAAAGTCTTCAACGATGGAACGTTTAAGCCATCTCACCACACATCATAATTACCTTGCCTGTGATGACTACCAACACAATTATTGGTGGTGAGATGGGCTAAATTTTACCAATACTGAGAATAATAAATTTTTCTGACACCTGAAACCCCTGAAATCCATACACACTGGCTTCGATCTACACCAGGTTTCACATTGATCAACAGAATCCACTCCTATTTACCGCTGAAATCGATGAAGAAAGCTTGCCACCGTCAGGTAAATCAGCTACTTCCGATAATATATTAGAAAAGGGGAAGCCGGGCAATTTGACTAATTTCTTAATTCTTCACGAAGCAAAATCAGCAAAATTATTATTTATTTATGAAGTCCTTTATATAAAACAACAAACATTTGACCTAAATATTTAAAAGTTTTATCAACATGATATTCTAATCGACTGGTCACTAATCACAAAACCAAGCAACAATTTATTGGCATCCAGGCGAGACCGAACATCCCATCGACAAGACCCAACAAGCATTCGATCAAATTGGCAAAAAATTAAAAGGGAAAATAACAGCTGCACATGCGGAGATAGAAATTTCCAAACAATATGAGCATTCAACACTGCAATCCGCACCTGCGCTGTAACCAAGTGGATAAAACAAAATTTCGAAACGAGGGGAAACGAAAAACTATACTCGAAAACATAACATTCGCACACGTAAAAAACAAAATGTGAATAGTTGGTTGACTCCCAAGCCATCAATACATGAATGACCAGATCCCATGCATCCATTTGCATTACAGCGAGAAATACATTTACATGCAAACAGACACACACACAGACACACAAACGCATAGACATTTACCAATCAGGCCACACAATAAATGAAGGCAAATCCGAGTCAGACTAGTTGCCACACACGTAATCAAAGAAAACCCAGGATGCATATAAATGAAAGATTGTAAAGTGAAGTTTAGTTGTCCTGAGATAAATAACATTAACAACTTTGTTATTAAATATTAAGTTTATGCTAAAGTTCACCCAATTTGAAGTGCATAACAATTGCTACGGCATACGGCAGGCATAATAAAGCGGAGATCCAAACAAGTTGTATCGGCCAAATGACAGTGATCGAAAAATTGCCGAACAATGAAGTCATCTGTGGTGTGCTCTCGTGAACGAGAAAGGAGAAGAGCATCGTAAGTCTAACAGAGTGTAGTCGGAGTAAGACGGCATGGCACTGTCTTATTTGCATGTATTACATCGGGCTGTATTCTAGTGGTACTGGAAGCATAATTTAATCACAAAAGGCGCACAAACAGACCATTTGAATCTGCTGTCCACGAAGATTAGATATCGCACCTAATTTCCAGTGGTTAGTATGAATGACGTTGAAGCCTTCGGAAGAAAGATACGAACAGGCACCCAGTCTGATCGAAGACAAAGCAGATGCCTACTTGGAAAGAGGAATAAATCGGATCTTAGCGAAAATGATAGTGCAAAGCAACAACCCGCGTAATTCTTGTTAATTTATTAAATATATGTATATATGTACATGGATTTAAACAGATATTTAAATGGAAATATAAGTTCAAGCACGCAAATTTAATTTAAATAATTGTTGCCACCATCCGCTCAATCAATTATTGTTAAATTGTATTGCCTATATATGTATATGTGGCGAAAGCTGCAAACGGTTAATGTTCGTGACTGCATTGAAATTGTGCAGCCGACATTTCCAGCCAAGTTCAATGTATGCAAGACTGCTAGAAATAAGAGCCGCATATCTAACATTGATTTTCATATATATTCAATGTATTTTGATCTTCGATATTCAGTTTGCCGTCGTACTCTGATGATGATAATGGAAGATCGAAACGCGTCAGTGCGTTGTGGCTGGCGGTAGTTTTGTTATTTTGTTTGGCGACTGGTTAAATACAATGGGATTGGTGTTTACTTTAAGCTCGCAAACTTGATTTAAAGAATTGTTACCACTGATAGAAGTGGACGACATAACAGAACTACTTGTATTATGTACACCCAACGTACAATTCGTATTCAAAGTAGTCTTTTACAGACAAATTGACGGCATAGGTATGGGCAGTCCTCTTGGACCAGTATTGGCAGACATATACGTGAATCATTTAGAAACAACTGGTTTAAAACCATTTATCAATGGAGTTCATTCTTACGTAGGCTACGTTGACGATAATTTCATGGTCGTTGAAAAGGATGAAGATACAAATGCACTGCTACATCACATAAACAAGGTAGACCAAGCAATCAAGTTTACAATAGAAGAAGAACAAGACGGATATATAACCTATCTAGGTGTGGGAATAACGAGAGATGAAGATGGTACTATCTCAAGGTCAGTTCACAAGAAATCAAGCTGGATTGGGCAATATATGCATTATTTCAGTAGTCTGCCAAAGGCGTACAAAAGGAACCTGATAATAAATTTGGCCACACGAATATGCAGGATTTGTTCACCGAACAACATTGAATAAGAGCTTAATTTGCCTTGCGAAGCGTTGAGAAATAATGGCTATCCCGACTGTTTCATAGGATACAACTTGAGGCAGCGCAACAAAATCGAGACCAATTTGGAGGAAAACAAAACACCCCAGAGAGTAACGCTTAGTGGTCACATTGGAGGTCATCTTCCAGGTGAAATCTTCAAAAGATAAGTAATTCGAGCAACTAAAGCACAGTTTCCATCAATACAGGTGAGAGTGGTGTTCAACATAACAAAACTGATGCGCACGCATGAAAAAGATAACCTCTCTTTGACGTCAACACCTTTGTCTGTTTACAAATTTCAATGTACCTGCAACGCTCAGTACGTCGTAAGATCAAAAAAGAGGCTCGAAACTAGAATAAATCAGCATCTCCCTCAAAAAATATTAAAGAGGGATGCAGCCCATGCACAAAAATCATCAATTTGCGAGCATGTACTACTCACAGGTCATACAGTTAGTAGTAACAAATTTTCAGTTCTGTACAAGGCAAAAACAGAAAAAAATGCAAGTATGTATAAGGTTTTGCGAACCTAGTAACAAATTAGTTCAGTTGTGACCAGAAGGATAAACCAAAGGCAGCATGAACGGAAAGTATAATCTCATGCACATTCGTTTCGTGCTTACTGGCGACTCATCAGTAGGAGCCGGTATTACGCCCTTTAACCACTATATATTTGGTAGATGAATGTGGAATAATAGGACGGTACAATCTCCTAGACGAATGTGTAAACCTGTAATAGTGAAGCTAACATAATCTGAAGTCAACGACAATACGACTTCAATGCTAACTCACACTATATAATATATATACCGAGTCTGTAAAGGATACTAACACTATGGCTATTGTGTTAGTAACTGATACCTTTTTTGAAATCGATGAGTACCGGATACTAACACTATGGTTTCCGAGTCGGTACATGATACCAAACTGATGGATATAAATTTATGCTAAAGTTCACCCAAATTGAGAATTACAACAATTTCCGAACACCTGTTACTCCAGTTAAACCATACACTCTGGCCTTCATCGATATCAGTTATCACATTTCGCGGTAAGCATGACATCATTCAATTCAATATATTACAGTTAAATACTGTTTGTTGCGAAGAGCTAATGTATATGCAAGTATGTATTAGGTTTTGCGAACCTAGTAACAAATTAGTTCAGTTGTGACCAGAAGGATAAACCAAAGGCAGCATGAACGGAAAGTATAATCTCATGCACATTCGTTTCGTGCTTACTGGCGACTCATCAGTAGGAGCCGGTATTACTCTCTTTAACCACTATATATTTGGTAGAAGAATGTGGAATAATAGGACGGTACAATCTCCTAGACGAATGTAACAAGTGGAGTTCCACAGGGATCGAGTTTAGAAACAATTTTATTTAAAATCGTATTTGATCATTTGGAAACTAAGATCCTTAACGGTCGAGTTTGCAAATTCGCTGATGATTTAAAAATAATCTTTCCAATTTATTACCGAAAGAGAATTATATCAAGCGTATGGTAACGCTCTCATACAAAGAGATACAGTCGCTCCTAGAGTGTACGGTTTAGTAAAGATACATAAACCAGGCCAATGTTAATGTCCAACACTCTCCAACATATAAAATGTCTAAGTTTCTATGCCATAGAATAAAGAAATATTCGTACTTCTTAGACCTTACTTTGATTAATTAATACCATTTGGTTGAGATTGTCGACAAATGTGAGCTACATGAAAATGATAGATTGGCGAGTTTAAATGTGGTGTCAATGTACACCAATACACCAGTACCAATAGCACTAGATTATTTTCAGCGTTTCCTGGTTGATCATCCAGTAATATTAGAAGGAAGTAAAATGACGATGAGACATTTCATGGAAATGATGGACTTACGTATGTCCTCCACTTATTTTAAATTTATGAATGAATTTTATAAACAGATTAGAGGTGTTCCAATGGGACAACCACTGTCATTTCCGATAGCTAATATCTTCATGCATTACATGGAGAAGACCCTCTTAGATATAACGCCCCTTAATCCTAAACTGTACATAAGTTATTTGGATGATATATTAGTTGTTTGGAATCACGGGGAGGATCAACTGATAAATTTCTTAAATATGGCAAATAAAGTGAGCGAGCTGAAATTTACAATTGAGAATGAATCATGTGGCGAATTACCATTTCTGGATGTCAATTTAATTAGAAATGGTACAAAACTAGAACGGGATGTCTATAGGAAGGATACTTACTCAGGTATCCTTCTTAATTTCAATTCAAATCACCCATATAGAATAAAAATCGGTATCTTAAAATCGATGATAATAAGAAGCTTAAGATTAACAGATAAAAAGCATAGGGAGATCGAATTAGGTAGACTGCGAGAAATATTCAGTGCTAATGCGTATCCTCTAAAGTTAATTGAAACCACTATAATGAGCATTATAAGTAAATTTAATCACGACTGGAAGTACGTGAAATCAAATAAAACAAAAGATGATCGGAGGATAATAGTAATACCTGATTCTAAACTAAGTAGAAAAATCAAAATGATAGCACCCATATACAATATACGTACTATTTTAAAACAGACCGTTACCCTAGGTATTGAACTGCCCAAACAAAAGGAGAAAATAGAACAATTAGACACACCAGGAGTATATGAAATTCCATGTAACGACTGTAACTTGATGTATGTAGGTGAAATCATGCGTCCAATTAAGATAAGAAGAGGGGAACATAAAACCGCATGCAAGTATGCCCATGTTAATAGATCGGATCTTGCACGCCATACAGTAGAGACAGGACACTCAATTAATTGTGATAGGTCTAGACGTATATCAATCTGTGGCCGTAGCAGATCGACTAGATTGATTAGAGAATCCATAGAAATTAAATCGAGAAATGATATCATGAATGAAACAGCCGTAGAAAAATCACTAGGTCCTATTTGGAATACAGCATTAAATAATGGTAGGAAACGAAGATTGCACGAATCTGAATCAGAAACTCGCCCAAGTAAAATAATAAGAATACTGGATTGATATTAACTTATAGAGGTGAAGTGTGAGTAATTCAATATCATATAATTTATTATCTGATTGTCTTATAATTTCATCCTTGATTACTTGTTATCTTATTTCTTCTATTATCTTTCGTTCTGTTGTTAGTGTAGCGTTTCTAACAAACATTTATCTATACATAATGGGAAGGTTTATTATATTTTTTTCTTTGCAATATTTCTAGTATCTTTCTTTATCAGGCAATTTTCAATTTCTTTTAAGAACCGTTTAATTTAACTTTCTACCCTATTGAAACATTTTATCTGTTTCTAATTTAATTTGGCTACCTCTTAATTATTTACTCTATTCAAAGTATCTTGCCCCCTCCTCACCGGAATGCTACTCGTAATTACTTCATTTAGGAAAGTACGTGTAAAATAAGTCTGACGTGTGCATTTAGGAAGTGACAGTTATCATTTTAGTTTCACTTGAATGATTGTTACACGTGCCTGTAATTACATGTAACAGATTAGCTCTCAGTTTTAAGTAAACGCTCACGCACATACACACAAACACGCTTATCCAGTGAATAGTCAGATGTTGCCAAATCGCTGTAATTTCACTGGGATGAGTGTACACGTGCATTAACTGATTACTCCTCAATCCAAAACAAACGAGAACACATACACGCAGGCATGACGTACGCTTATCTAGTGAGCTGTCAGTAATTGTAATTAAATCACTATAATCTCATTGCGAAGAGTGTATACATGCAGACATATACACAAACCAATTTAACATACACTTTCCTAGCATTTTTAAAAAAACGTTATGCTTAAGATATCTAACAACAAGTATAAATGAGGCAGTTTAAACTAATATGTCCACTTGACATACTGATTGTCATCTTATTGGGTGATGTGTTTGCCATTGAAGAAGACCTCCGTACCCGGAGGTCGAAATATCTGGAAAAATCATGATGACAGTGGATTCAAACATTTCAGTACGCAATCCGAAAATCAGGTAAAGTAAAGATTCTTTCACTTAAACATAATCTTATTTTGCATTATCCATTAGAAAAGTGGTTTTATATATTTTATATTTGTATCTACGAATACTATTGAATAGGTAAAAGAGTCAAAAATATTTGCTTAATTTAACATTATGATTGCAGAAGTAATTGTACCTTACATGGGTTATTCTGTTTAATATTGAGACACGGAAGCACCTTCTCTTTGCTACAGAAAGCAGTAATATTTTTCTGAGACATTGAGTTAGAAAACTCTCTTAAACTCCTATCTGTTTTATGCGTGCTATCTTTTCCCAATATTTTAAAATTTTAAATAATACTTTCTGAATGCAAGCAATAATAAAATTCATAGCATCCTTTCCGAGTGTGAAATAAGAAGAAGTTTTTTCATATACAAGTACCGCTTCTTTCTCATGTTTTTCTCAAATTAACATAGATATTTATTTATATTGAAAGGTAAAAAAATAGAAAATTTTCTACCTGGAGGAAGTGTGAATTAAAGGGACAACCAATCAATATTTACATCACCTCCAGTTCAAGCTCTTGTCTGAACATGCTTCATTTGTTGGTATACATCCAGCTGCAATTGGTTTATCGATAAAGCTTCGTATGTGGGTAACTCCCTTCTTTTATTGCATTTAATAATTGTCACAAGTGCTACGTCTGGAGAACATACGTATGAGGTTTTAACGATGTGTTGCGCAATTGAAGACATGTATTCACCATTTGATTCAAAACAGGCGTTTAATTTGCAATGTTCTCTAATTCGAGTAATTAAAATTCTCGTCGATCGGTCTATGTAAGTTGATCGACAACTTTCGTACGACATTGGTAAATAATATTTTATTTCAGCATAAACCTGAAATGATAGGCATATTTAAAAGTAAAACGAAATTGATTTTTTAATTAACACATTAGATTTATGCAAATAAAAGGATTGCATGTTCATGAGGATTTAGGTTTTATACTCTCAAGTACATGATCCCGTTAGAACACTGCAGTGTTGTCAACTTTATTCACCCAAAATCCATCTAACTATTTAACCCAGTGCACACTGTCAATGCAAAGTATAAATTGACATATCATTTTGCTACTCAAATTAGCGTGATGCTTATCACATTAAACTTATTCTTTAAATGAATGTTGGAAGCAATACCTTAAACAAAGTTGACTGTGAAGAAGTACTGCATAAACTTAAAAAGTGGAAAATATGCTAGAATAGATGTTATATTTATTTTCACTTCTGAAATGTAGGTTAGGCGACTGATAGCACTTGCTTCCACTGTGACCTGCAGTCGGAAAATATGCTCAAATCAAATCTGAAATTGGACATAGATCTGATATTTCATTGGGACGGTTAAAATAAGTCTAAATTTTATTTTGTGCAGGAAAACACACGAAATGAATCAAATTAATTCAGCTAGAAACAGGCTGATATACAAAAGCTGGCACGAACGAAAACTATCATTTCATTTACACATGCGTTTCGAGCTTGCTGGCGACTCATCAGGAGTAGCGAGTACTACGCCAAGTTCTAGATGTGCTTACTCTCCATTGCTGCAATGTTTGAATGTGCAGGGCGACGTGGATTCTGGCTTCAGCATGTTTAATGAGAAGAAAGGCAGCAACTAAATGAATGAACTTGAGAAATATCTGTGTATTATCTTATAATAGAAAACACTACGTTGTCTGCAACAGATCAGATTCCGATGCGCATAATTTAGTTTATACAAATACATGAGTAAAAGGCTACGTTAATGATTATGTCATCAGTATGTTTATTGAGATTAATCGCAACATATGAAAAATTGATTGTGTTGAAGAGCAATCCACGCAGTTCATATGGGAAGCACAACTTTATCGTAAACAATCCAATTTCAATTGCGTATAATTCTAATTAAATCATTTTTTCTGATTACACTGACGTCAAGCAATCTAACTTCAACACATCTACCTGGGCACGTCTGCTTCTTAATCTGGTGCTCTAACTTCTGAGCCACGCTCCGAAAACTAAACACAATTTTCAACCCCATGCTAACTAATGCAAATCGGTTAGTTTATTTACTTTGATGGTGAAGCTCATATGGCATCCATTTCGACCCAAAGATCCAACTGACCATCCCCAATATGTCATTACTGAAGAGACAACACACTGCATGGGGAAGTGGTATTGAAATGAACATTTTTATAATTATACGAACATTGGATGCGCGGGCGGTGATAACATTTACTATAATCAATGTTGTGAATATGATATAAGCACCTGACTCCTTAATAATATAAATTTCTCAGTATAAATTTTAGGATTTTGATATTTTAAATTAGACAATATTTAAATTACATTTTTTGGAATGAAATGTTTTTCTACATATAACTTGTTAAATCAATTTTGTAATTTTCATTTAGACACAAATTTCCAAATAATCATTTCCAATCAGTCATTACTGAACAGACATCACACTACGCGAAGAAGTGGTATTGAAATGTACATTTATATAATTAAACGAACATTTTTGCGTGGCCGTTGATAACATTTATTGTAATCAAATTTGCATATTTGATATAAACACCTGAAACAATAAGTACTTTCGTTAGGTCAGTATAAACTAAGAATTGTATAGTGTAGAAAAGGCAATTCATCCAGTAGACTGGTTTCGTCCGATTTGAGAACTCATAATGTTGGTATCAGTTACTAACACAATAGCCATAGTGTTAGTATCCTTTACAGACTCGGTATTTATATTACATAGAGTGAGTTAGTGTTGAAGTCGCATTGTCGAGACTATACGATGTTAGTTACACATTCGTCTAGGAGATTGTACCGTCCTATAATCCTACATTCCTCACCCAAATATATGTTTAAACGGAGTAATACGGCCTCCTAATGATGAGTCGCCAGTAAGCACGAAACGAATGTGCATGAGATTATATTTTCCGTTCGTTTTGTCTTTGATTTATCCTTCTGGTCACAACTGAACTAATCTTTATGCACTATTTGAGAAATTTTCTTTCGAATTAGACACCTCTGAGGCTTAGATTTTATTCACGGTTCTTGGATTACAAATTGGCGGTTTGGATTCATGCTGGCGATGAAATGATAATATTTGCTGTTTAACTATTCAAATGTTCGAATTTCAATTTTTTTTATTAAAACCCGGTCATCAGGCGAATTACCGCTTTTGGATTTCTTGTTAATTAGGTATTGCTCGAAATTAGAAAGGGGTATTATTAGGAAGGATACCTACTACGTGATCTTTCTTAATTTCAATCAGGCCATCCTTAACGGATGTAAAATTGCTATTTCCTAATCATTAACAATGAGAAACCGCACATTAACAGGCATGAAATCTTATTTATGGAATTAGATGGACTTTGTGAAAATTTAAGGGTAAGTGTATAAACTCCAAGATTAATTGAACCAACAATGATGGATGTCGAAAATAATTAAAGAAATTTTACTTTTTTTCTTTTATTGATTATTCTTTTTTCTTTTAATTGTCATAACGTCCTGGTCTGTCCATCACTAGTTTTATTTCGTAACGAAATTAAGCTTCTTTTATTAATAATTATTGATCAATTACCTGGTCATGACTTTCGTCTTGGTGGCCCCCGCCTCTCATTATATTTTGAGATGACCCTTGTTTTAATCTATGTAAAATGTTAAGAAAAAGACAGTAGCTTTGACACGTTTAAATGACGCGTTTAAATCTATTGAATGCACTTTCATTGGGATAGAGGCACATGTCTCTCAAATATATTTTACTGAAAACCTATGGCCAATATTTACACTAACACATTTTCATAAGTTACTTGAAATGGTAATATATTTTATAAAACAAGCCAGTCCATTGTTTAACTAAACTTTTATTTTGTTATCTCCCTCTTTAAATCGGACCTCCGAAGTGCATATGGCCAATATATGCGCACATGCGAAGTCAATAAACTGGTCCGCAAAAAGCATCCAGAGGAACTAAATGAGCTACAACGAAACAAACAAGTCAGACTCATGAAGCCAGACAAATTGTCTATAGTCAAGCTATGTTCCAAACTATTAACGATAAATCTAAATTTAAACGCGAAGAGGTACAACACAACCGATATTGTATGGGTTCCCCAAGGTTCAGAAAATGACCAACAATGAGAGATTTCCGCCTTGGAGTCCCATTTTATCTCTGGTTAATTCTCTACCGTACGGGGCAGTCAAACTATTATGCCGGATTATAAAGAAATGTTCATACGACCTTTTAAGTGTATAACAACGATTATATTCTTATTATACCACGCTAAATTGGATATATTGTTGAACTGGTACAGTATAATGTGTTTAGTGTTTATTTCAATCTTGCACACCTGATATAAAGATAGAATATTCTGCGTTCTAAGCAAACCAGATCGCATATGGGCAAAAACTTCACAAACGGGATTACTTTCATCACTAAGTGTCCGCAATTGCACAAGATGAGCGGCTAAAATTGATATGTGCATATCCTGTGTTGCTACTTGTCGAACAAGACAAATTCCGGACAATGCGATTTGACTCACAAAAAAGACTAAAAACTATTTATTCATGCAAGCGAACTCTGAATTTCTCTAACACTCACCAAACAGTTGTTTGAAATACCAATCAATTGATAAAACCAGACTCTCTTACTTATCTAAGTATTCTTATATTGCCACAGCTTTACATTTGGATCCAATTAATTGTAGACTCTTTAGGGAATAACATTAGAGAAATTGCATTTTTATGAAGGGTTTTTTAAATAAAACTCAATGTTCTACTTATAATTTTAATAGATAATTAGCAAGAAGTAAATTCATTTGCAATTTTCTAGAGTAGCGGGACTATATCATAATTTCTACCGTCGTATATACTACGTTCGGCACGCAACAGCACGTTTCCCAAGTACAGTTTGTAAATGTAAATTAATAGTTGAATGGGATATTCTAACGCGTCTATTAAAATGAATATGTTTCTTTAGCTGCGTTCTATCACACTTCTGTTATTTGTTGGCGCGGCAGAAAGCGTTGCCGCATATATTTAGCCAAATTAGTTCATTGCAATTTTCTGGAGTACAGATTGTCAGTGTGCGATCAATGATATTATTTACATCGCCAGAATTATTTGCGTGTGCATTTTATCTTCTATAAAATTTTAAATATATTCTCAACAGTTAAGAAATTGCGGAATAAGATGTGAGTTGAAATTTAAAAAAAATTATTCTATAAAAATGTTCATGCTTCGAACGATGTATTTAAAAATGAAATATTTAGCATTTTTCTTTCATATATTTACAAAGCATGGCTCAAAAAATATGTTACAACAGTACAAATTTAAAATGTTAATCAATAATTGTGTCGGTATGGAAGTATGCATTAATAGGTCGAATCAATGAATTGGTTATAACCGTCAGGAAATTAACATATTTGGAGCTGCGGCAGAATACAATGCCGTGCAGAGTTAGGATTGAAAAGATGTTCCCAGCTGTCCTGATCCAAGGTCTTTGGATAACATGAGAGAAGAATTATTCGATAGGACAAATGGTGTATGCTTTTTGTTGTGTGGAGGTTTCAAATAGCCAAGAAGTGCCTTTCTATTGGGCTTGAAGTGTGGTGTGTGAACAAACTTGACAGAGCTATTTTGAGAAATTTGATTGCATAGTGCCAGCTTCATATTTTCCATTGCCGCGTTTTGCGTACGCGGGTTGTAGTGTACCTTAAAATCTGATAAATAACGCTATACTTTTTTAAATACGTAGAGTTTTGCTTGACGTGATATCTCTCGCGAAAATGCCCGGAATCGATCTGTCCATGAAGGTCTCTATTTGTCATTAGACTGCGCTCCTCGTGTTTTGCAAAAAGGAAATTTTGTTGAGAGCATTGCTTTCGACGCACCGGTTTATTTGACTGTAGACGTCAGGGCATCGATTGCCAAAAATTGTAACCAACATCCACCACGGCATAATTAATCTGCAATAATATAGGTTTGGAATATTTTCGAAAGTAAAGATGCTTTCAATTAAACAAAATCTTATTTTGCATTTTCCATTAGAAAGGTGGTTTTATATTTTTTATATTTCTATCTACGAATACTATTGAATAGATAAAGGCATCATGTTCATAACATGCACCAGCTCGGAAACTATAGTGTTAGTAACATATACCTTTTCAGTAGTATAATTTTGGTATCGGTTACTAACACAATAGACATAGTTTTAGTATCCTTTACAGACTCGGTATACATATTATATAGTGTGAGTTAGCATTGAAGTCGTATTGTCGTTGACTTTAGATTAAGTTAGCTTCACTATTACAGGTTTACACATTCGTCTAGGAGATTTAAATCATTGTATTAATAAAACATTTCATTAGCAAAAAATGTGTGTGTTTCATCGTGAATTGAAATTTAAATATTGTCGAATTTATGATATAAATATCGCAAGATTATTTTATGCCACTCGTAGTGCAAACTTTTAAACATGCCTTTATAACATTTAATTGGTATTTTTTTAATTTACCATTTAATCTTTGAATTTTTACTGTTTATCAGTTGCTTCTTCGTACGTCCGATATATGTTCTATCGCACATACATGAGAATTTGTAGACTATGAATGCATTGGAGAGAATTGGCAATTGATCTTTGGAATCCAACCTCATGATTCTCTGTGTACTAAATGTGATATTAACATTAACACTGGAAAAATTCTCCTTAGTTACTCTATTCAACCGCCGTGTAACTATTGAGGTTGGTACGTCGCCTCTAAATGGTAAGTGTAGGGAAACCTGCTTGACGGTATCCTCTCTAGTGCCAATCTGCCGTGGTCTGATGTTGACATCAATGAAACGCTTTGGGTAGTTGTTCATTAGGAAAAATTTTCCTGAGGTAGCCCAGTTCTTCCTCAATCTTGTGTTCAGAGCAGATCTTCCTGATTCTGTTTGCTAGTTTGTTGACTAAGTTTATAAGGCTACACTCGGAATAAAAGCATTCGTACACGTAACAGCGAACAATGCGAACATATGGTTAACTCTCAAGTCATTATTATTATTATTATTATTATTATTATTATTATTATTATTATTATTATTATTATTATTATTATTATTATTATTATTATTATTATTATTATATTATATTATTATTATTATTATTTTATTATTTTATTATTATTATTATTATTATTATTATTATTATTATTATTATTATTATTATTATTATTATTATTATTATTATTTTATTATTATTATTATTATTATTATTATTATTATTATTATTATTATTATTATTATTATTATTATTCTATTATTATTATTAGTTGTTTTAAAGTACTCGACAGCTACAAATGTAATTGATATCCGAACTAATCTCACGCTGTGCCTTTGGCGGAAGGTGGTGTTTCTGTGGAAAAATGTCGGTTGTGTTAAATAAGTGGACGTATTTTGCGTTACTTGGTTTTAATTTTACGAGTTTAATAATTTTTCTGTTTTAAAAGAAAATTTCACGTTGCCAGATAGACACTTGTCCTTAAAATTTCACACAGTCTGTCTATTTTCATAAATTCGATTTTATGTCTGTTAATGTGAGATTTCTCGTTGGTAATGATTAGGAAATACAAATTTTCATCCATTAAGGTTGGCCTGATTGAAATTAAGAAAGATCACGGAGTGAGTATCCTTTCTAATAATATCTCTTTCTAATTTTGGACAATTTATATCCATTATTATAATCAAGGATGCGGTCTTGATATAAACACCTGACCCACTATTTACTTACATATGTAAGTATAAACTAAGAATTCTGTAGTGTAAAAAAGGCAATTCATCCAGTAGACCACTTTCGTTCTTTTTTGGGAACCCATCATGTACTGGGCATAATTTGCCTCGGAAAGGACTATAACAAACAAGAAATTATAATATTTATTTTTTATGTTATTGCTACTATTTACATTATATTATTATTATTATTATTATTATTATTATTATTATTATTATTATTATTATTATTATTATTATTATTATTATTATTATTATTATTATTATTATTATTATTATTATTATTATTATTATTATTATTATTATTATTATTATTATTATTATTATTATTATTATTATTATTATTATTATTATCTATTATTATTATTATTATTATTATTGGTATTATTAGTATTATTATTAATATTATTGTTGTTGTTGTATATTATTATTATTATTATTATTATTATTTTTATATTATTGATAGTATTAGTTATTTTAAAATAGACGACAGCTACAAATGTAATTGATATCAGAACTAATCTCATTTTCTGAAAATACAATGTAATTGGACCAGATGAACTGATTTTATAGAAATGTTATAAAAATGTTCATGCTTCCAACGTGAAGTTGTGCAAAATGTTTTTCTTGTTTGTAAAAAGGATTAGGAAATAGAAAAAATCTTGGGAAGTTCAGATATTCTGTGCCAACAAATAATTTAATTGAGTATAGTAGGTCTGAGCAAAGTTATTGAATTTTTCGAAGGAGGTTGGTGTATGAAAACATCAATTTCTAAAACAAAAGCTACCTGGAAGATTAGACAAATCGCTGAGAACTATAAGAATGTTTTAGACTCCTTCCACTTTGACGATGGTTTGAAAATATTACAATACAATTAAGCAATAATTGATTGCGCGGTAGAAATTATTTAAATCAAGTTTGCGAGCTTGAAGTAAACACCAATCCCATTGTATTTAACCAGTCGTCGAACAACATAACAAGTGCGTTGTTACTGACGGTAATTTTTTATGTTGTTAGACGACTGGTTTAATACAATGGAATTGGTTTTCTTTCAGGCTCGCAAACTTGATTTAGAGAGAAATTTTGTTCGAACAACTCGAGATTTCTGTGATAAACATCACGCTACTTTGAGTAGCAAAATGATATGTCAATTTATACTTTGCATTAATAGTTTGCACTGTGTTTAGATCGTTAGATTTATTTTGTATGAATAAAGTTGCCATCACTGCAGTGTACTAACGGGATCATGTACTTGAGATTATAAATTTCTCAGCATAAATGTTAGGTTTTTGATATTATAAATTAGACAATATTTAGTGAAACACATATTCATAGATGCCCAACATTTGAAATTAAGAAAGATCACGGAGTGAGTATCTTTTCTAATAATATCTCTTTCTAATTTCGGACAATTTTTAACTAACAAGAAATTGTAATATTTATTTATAATGTTATTGCTAATATTTACATTAATATTATTATTCATTTTATTATTATTATTATTATTATTATTATTATTAATATTATTATTAGTTTTTTTAAGGTAGACTACAGCTTCAAATGCAATTGATATCAGAACCAATCTCATTTTATGAAAATGCCGTGTAATTGGACCAGATGAAATGATTTGATAGAATTTGAAAAGGAAGATATTAGAACCGTGGAAATAATCTAACTTTAAATACGATCCATTTAACCGAAAAGTCAAGTGTAGACTTGAAAACATTTCTTCCGATTGTTAATGTCCGTTCGTGTGGAATATGATTTAAATGAGATGTTTGATGAACCGTGCCAACAAAATAAATAATTGGTCACCTGACATGAGCATAAGCAATATATTACACGATCTACGGCAGCGCCAATTGCCTCGTTTTTATCCTATTTCCTTGAAATGGTCTTCATATATTATAACATTGTCAAAACATTAAGAAATTCTGCAAAGTTCTTGTAGTTAGTTATGCTAAGTTAGATAATTATAATGTTGCATTAGGACCTGTCGGTGAATGCATTGCCAAGATCGCAAACTTGATTTAAATAATTGGCGACGTAAACAAGTTGGACCCCGTCTTGACGAGCAAATTTCAGCCACGAAATGGCGTTTCGACAGATGCGAATTCCCTCAATATGAAAAATAGGGTTTAATATTAATGTATTGTTTTAGCTGTTCATGTCATATAATGTTGTGCATTTAAATTTACTAGCAATGTGACAAAAAGTTTTTAATTGCGGCCTCAAATGTAAACAATTTCTAGACATGCGTAAATTTTTTATCAATTTCTGTAAGCCAATTGACCGAATGGTGAACAATACACAGTGAAAGAAAATTGCAAATCAAATTCTATTGTTGCAAATTCACATACGATTGCGCTTACCTCAATCAAGGGAACACTTGACTATTAATACTTTGATTTTGGAACCTCGCCTGTACGTTACCGTATTAATGCAATCGAGAATTTAATTAAATTGCATAACAGAACCGAGTTAACCATTTACAAAGCGCTGGTCACTGGCAAATTCCAACACGGTTTGTAGAAGTAGAAAAAGCATGTACGGGCATTGACTCGGAACTTGAGGAGATTCACGAAACTGATTCGATGTTCCCATATTTCACATATTCATTAAGATCAGTGGTTTTTCGTTTTGGCTTTCATTCATTATTAGCTGATTGAGGAAATATTGAAAAGTACAGATGTTTTCACTTAAACAATATCGTATTTTGCATTTTCCCTTAGAAAGGTGGTTTTATATTTTTTATATTTCTATCTACGAATACTATTGAATAGGCAAAGAAGGCATTAAATGTGTGTGTTTGTTAACGCCGCTTCAACTTTCATTTGTGCTGTTGGGGAAACTGTATTCCACTGAAATGGAATGATCAGGTGGACAGATCTGAAATATGTATGTTTCTGTCGACATCCTCTTATAATAATTGATTCAATTAATTAACTAGGGTAGCATATGAAATGACATGCAAAGGCTGTATTTACTTGTACGCTGGTGAAGACCTGCATTCAATATATACACGTGTACAATCACCTACGTTAAATACAATGGGATTGGTGTTTACTTCAAGCTCGAGCCCGAGCAATCAGTTATTGCTTAATTTTATTCCTGTTGCTAAACACACGCTGAGATTTAATCCATGAGATAGTTCACACCTTATGACAGCAGTGTAATGAATTACTGTACTACGAAGCAGCTAATCAATCGAACCCGTCTATTCCTGCCTCAAACTTTAATCCTGACAAGAATAGCACTATACGCCAAGTAAACAAGCATAGAAACCAAACGGGGCACCAAGTGAACACAACTTATCCAAACACGGAAAACTTCACAATTCTCAGCAAAACGTGGTCGAAATAATTCTTAAAGTTGCAATCCAAACATTCTGATCTACAGCAGCAAATGGCTGATGCCACGGCTTTGCTTATGGCCTTACCTGGAATCATTCCTCTTTCCACATTGCCACCATGTCAGTTGCACCAGTCAGATAAATAACTCAATGGAGTCGGGAGACATTCTGCTTTGCGCAATCACAGCAAACGCCAACTGTTTATTTGGTCGCCCCTCTCTCGACTCTCGAAAGATGAACTGGCCTCTGATACAATCGGTTAATTGGAAAAGAGCTTCCATTATATGGAAGATTTCTCTGTTGGCAAGTGTCGTTCTTTAGTGCTTTACCATCACAAATGACACTCTAACAATGAGCTTGAATCACTTAAATCTAAATCACTTTTGAAATCGTCAGGAAAAAGTTAAATAAAAGCGTGATAGCACATTACCACAGCGAGAGCTGAGCAATCACGTCGCTCTCAGCAAATGACTTCAACCTGAATAGCTTAACCTGAATAGAGTAACACTGTGAAACGCCCATTTTTAATTCGAGGCATCCTCGGTTACCAGCAATCAACTGGAAACAGCCGTTAATGTCGACATCGAATATTATTTACTGATATACATGCGCAAGTTGTCGATCAAATTACGTAGACCGATCGACGATAATTTTATTTATTCAAATTAGGGTGTAATGCAACTTAAACTCCTGTTTTAAATCAAATGGTGAATACACGTCTGCAACTTCGCAACTCACCATTGAAACCTCACACGTATGTTCTCCAGACGTAGCACAATAACAGAAGGGAGTTAGCCACATACGAAGCTTTATGGATAAACAAACTGCAGCCGGATGTCAGCCAGCAGATGAAGCATGTCAGGCGGGAGCTTGAACTGTAGGCGATGCACAAAACTGATTGGCTGTTCCTTTATTTCACACTCTCTCCATGTTTACATTTTTCTATCTTGTTTATCCTTTCAATTTATACATAAAGAAAAGTTCATTTCTATAAATCAAGTTTGCGAGCTTGCAGAAACTCCAATCCCATTTTATTTATCCATTTGTAGATTCTTGAGAAAGACGCGGTAATTGTGTCTGATAAAACTTCATTTTATTTTACACTTGCACAAGATACTATGAATTTTCTTCACGCTTGCATTTAAAAAGGAATGTTTAAAGATTTTAAATATTGTGCAATGATAACACACTTAAGCAGATAGGGGCTAAGAGAATTTTCAAAACCGGTAAGTAGGAAATGCATGTTTTCATATTTGTAAAATAATTTATGTACACATCTTATATCTGACGAGGAATTTCTCGGTTTGCCAATGCTTGAAACACACATAAGTAGATTTAGTGCAAGAAAAACAAATTGAATTTAAATTATTCACTGGAGCACTTCGATACGGTAGTAGTTAAAATTTTCAAGAAAAAAATAAAACTTGGATTATAAACAATTGCTTAAATTTTGAAAATATTGGGAAAATATAACACACACAAACGGATAGGAGTTTAAGAGAATTATCTAACTCGATATCTCAGAAAAAAATTACTGCTATCTGTAGCAAAGGGAAGGTGCTTTCGTATCTCAATATTAAACAAAATAACCCAGGTAAGGTAGAATTAATTGCGCAATCAAAATGTTAAATTAAACAAATATTTTTGCTTTTTTTACCTATTCAATAGTATTCGTAGATAGAAATATGAAAAAAATACAATACCACCTTTCCAATGGAAAATGCAAAATAAGATTTTGTTTAAGTGAAAGAATCTTTACTTTTCAATATTTCCTCAATCAACTAATAATGAATAAAAGCCAAATAAAAAAAACTACTGATCTTAATCAATATGTGAAATATAGGAGCATCCAATCAGTTTTGATATCAAATACATTCGAATATATATATATATATATATATATATATATATATATATATATATATATATATATATATATATATATATATAAAGAGATGTTAATTGGCAGATTCTTTAGAAGAATACGATGACACATAAGCTCCTTCTAAAGGAAAGTCCGATCAAGAAGCATTAGTTAGTATATAATCGAAAATTATCTGTAGTGTGCATCAGGGTGGCTCAGCGGGTAAATTAACGCCTTCTGAAGCAGACACGCACAGATTCATACCCTGTTCGCGGCAGATTCTGGACATTTCTCAATAAGGACAGAACTGGTCTACCGGGATGTGATGGTAAGCTTGTCTGAGGTCAATCACTGAGAAGAAATTGCTGCCGTTGAGTTTTTCAAGTAAAGTGTTAATATTTGGAATAGGATATGCATCAGATTTTGTCACTGAATTTAGCTTACGGTAGTCTCTGCAGGCTCTGTACGATCCGTTTGATTTGGAAACTAAGTGCAGTGGTGACGCCCATGAACTTTCCGATGGTCTGATGATTCCCTCTTCCAAAAGCCTTGAGAATTCCTCTTGGGCAGCTTTCAGTTTAGCAGGGGCCAGTGGTCGCTTCTTGAGTGCAACAGGTTGTCCTTCTGTGACGATATGGTGCATCGTGTTGGAGACTCGTAGCTCTGACTTGTTAAGATCGAAAAGCGACTTGAATTTTTGAAGAGCTGCTGATATCTCTGCTGAATGATGCACTGAGGTTGGCTGAATGACCTGTAACTCCAAACGCTCAAGTCCGGTGGAGGGGTCGATGATATTTGATTGGCAAGATCAACAATGAGTCGAAATTTCAGAAAGAAATCAAGGCCTATTATATTATGTGAGACCTTGGCAATGATGAAATTGTGAGAAAATTCGCGTCGTTGACATGTGTTGAGTGTGCGGTACCGGCAGCCATAAGTTGGTATGGGCTCGCCTGTAGCTGTTGCGAGAAGAACGCCTAGTGACATCTCGGCTATTGAATCACCCTAGAGAACTGAGACTTCTGCACCTGTGTCTACGATGAATTCTTCGCGAGTTTTGAATTCAAGAAGGTGCAGAAGCTCATATATAGTAGGTGTTGCGAACCTAGTTACAAATTAGTTCAGTTATGACCAAAAGGATTAACCAAAGACGGCATGAATTGAAAGTATAATCTCATACACATTCGTTTCGTGCTTACTGGCGACGACTGTGAATTACATTATAATTTCCGTTCCTGTTGTCTTTGGTTTATCCTTCTGGTCACAACTGAACTAATTTGTAGCTAGGTTCGCAACACCTACTACATACTTGCATATATATTAGCTCTCCGCAACAAGCAGTATTAACTGTTAGGTGCAGAAGCTCGTTGGGCTGTTTGGCCGGGTCATGCAAACAAGTAGGCGTTGTCCGTTTGGCTCTCTATGTGAAAAATTCGGCGTGGACGAAAAATTGATTTAAAAATTTGTATTAATAAAAACATTTCATTAGCAAAATTTTTGTGTGTTTCATAATGAATTAAAATTTAAATATTCTCCAATTTATGATATAAAAATCGCAACATTATTTAATGCCAATCAGAGTGTAAACCTTTAAAAATGCCTTTATAAAATTTAATTGGTATTTTTTAAATTTACCATTTAATCTTTGAATTTTTACTGTTTATCAATTGCTTCTTCGTACGTCCGATATATGTGCTACCGCACATACACGAGAATTTGTAGACTATGAATGATTTGGAGAGAATTGGCAATTGATCTTTGGAATCCAACCTCATGATTCTATGTGTACTAAATGTGGTATTAACAACAAAACTGGGAAAATTCCCCTTAGTTATTCCATTCAGCCGCCGTGCAATTATTGAGGTTGATACGTCGCCTCTCAATGGTAAGTTAAGGAAAACCTGCTTGACGGCATCCTCTCTATTGCGAATCAACTGTGGTTTGATGTTGACATCAATGAATCGCTCTGGCAAGTTGTTTATTAGCAAAATTTTCCTGAGGTAGCCCAGTTCTTCCTCGATCTTGTGTTCAGAGCAGATCTTCCTGATTGCTAGGTTGTTGACTAAGTTTCTAAGACTACACTCGGAATAAAAGTATTCGTACACGTAAAGGCGAACAATGCGCACAGATGGTTAATTTTTAAGCCATCAATACAATAATGACCAGATCTCAGACATCACTTTGCAATGCAGCGAGAATGACATTTACATGAAAACAGGCACACACACAAACACAAACCCATCCACACTTTCCAATCAGCTACAAAAGAAATAGAAGTATAACCGAGTCATATTTGTTGCCACCCACATATCCAAACGAAAACGCGGAATGTATATAAATGAAAGATTGTCGAGCGAAGTTTGGTAATTTTGAAATAAATGGCCACTATCCATTTTGTTATTATTGTGTTTCTTCTTCCTAATTAGAAATATACTGTGTACTATTCGAAGGCAAT